>JAFVLL020007222.1:0-34594 GCA_021397915.2 Tor tambroides | reverse complement strand
GAAGTGGGTCATGGTGTTGCAACCATTCATTCTAAAACTGCTGTGGCCAAACTGTGTTCACATTCTCAAACCATGGTCGTGGTCATGTGACCATGGACATATCACAGAATGAAGCCACAAAGTGGTTTGTAAATGAATGCACTGTATGGATATGTGAGTGTGTGTCCATATTGATCGACAGACAGATTATTATTATTAGTTTATGAATTATTATTAGTGTCAAAAGATCGGAAGTGTTCCAACATGTAGATATGATGCAAACGTACTGACAATCAAATCATTTTTATATATACATTTAGGTATAAATGATATACATAAAACGTTTATAAAGTTTTTTTTTTTTATTTTATTATTATTTTATTCAACATTTTTATTTAAGACAAAAACAGTGTAAGAATAGCAGTTTCAATATATGCTTTACAGTCTGAGCTACTGAAAAAAAAGGGAGATCAGCTGTTTATTTGATGCTACATATTTATTAGAAGAAGCTGTTGCCAGATCAGTCCAAATCCCTGGAGCGTACTGGGGATCACCTTTTATTGGCACTTGATAGGTAACAGGAGGAGGGAAAATACGTGTCACACTTGGAAGTGTAAATAAATGTCACTCATCTTTATTGCTTTCAGTCAGTCCAGAGATTTCCAATATTACATGTAAAGCAGGGCAATGGCTATTTATAGCATGTAGGTTTTTTGTTTGTTTGTTTTGTTTTTTTTTTATGTCAGCGTACTCATGTCTGATGAGACAAGACGGGGTTAAAGTCCTGACGGATGTTGTGAAAGGCGTTTGTGTAGACTGCCACTGTGAAGAGAAGAGAAGAGAAGAGAAGAGAAGAGAAGAGAAGAGAAGGGGGCAGTGGCTTCCATAATTCATCAGAGTCATAATGGGCGCAGCCGCTTGAGACCATACGAGAAACACGATCCTAGTCAACACAAAGCACCCTTAGAAACACTGCGCTGTCTCCAAGCAAAGCCCAGGGAATGGCAGATATGATTGCACCAGTGTCTATTGTTTGTGCCACTGTGCAAACATGCATAAGAACAATTGAGGATACATATGTAGCCGAGCAATTTCTGGCTGACAGTTTGGTCTACGGTTCATTTACAGTAAAATGTCTGGAAAAACTTTTTTTTTGCTATCAGTTTAATTGACATATAAAATGAGCACTGGGTTTGTGTAAAGTAGTAAGTAGTGCTTGTTAGTATGTAGGTAGTTGTATGACTCATATTCAAGTGTCTTGTTTTAGACCAGCAAAGTACATACTTTATTTACTATGTGACATGGAAAATGATGTTTGATATATCAGTTTGCGGAAATGTTGCCCCTTAGACATTGTTTTCAAATGAGAGTGATTTGTTTATATGACATGGGCGAACCTCTTGAATTCATTTAAACATGCTGTTTCCATTTGTAAGATTATTTGTCAGGACATTTGATTGTGTTGCTGTAATTATTGTCCCTGTTCATTTGAATGTTGAGTTTAAATGCAATAAGCCTGTGACTGTGCTTTTTATTTACCAATCACAGAGTACTCAATATTTTTTTTTTTTTTTTTTATTGACAACATACCTAAAATCCATTCTCCATTCCAGTGCTCCCAACTACCAGTGATAGCATAAAATCCATGTGATGTAAACAGAAATGTGTAGACTTTATAATCTAGAAAAAAAAGCTGTAAGTGGGGTGTTACCTTATCATACAAATATGTATCATTAGGTACTAATATGTACCTTTAAAGTACTTACTTGCACCATTTAGGGGTAAATAAGGTACAAAGGTGTACCTTTTAAAAGGGTTATGCCCCAGTGACAGCTTTTGCAGATTTTTGTTCCAAGAATGTAATAAATATTAGTTGTTCACTAAATGTAACCCTAAAAATGAACAATTCAGTGCATATATATTTTCCTTTATTTCCTACCAAGTGCCTCAAACAACTCTCATTAGTATGTTTTTTTAGTGTTTAATTCCACTAACCTTGCAAATGTACAAATACAGTAATTAGTTCTTTGTCAAAAGTGCTTATTGGTGCAGCCCCTTACTTTCATCCAATCAGATCAAAGCTTGTCATGTTTGTATAAAATATGCACAAGGTGGTCATTGAACAAGCTGAGACCGTGTAATAGATAACAACTTTGTACTATAGTTATATAATGGAAGAGAAATAGCCGTTTGACTCATAAGCCACTAAAGCAGCTCCATTAATTGCAGACAGATTCTGAACAGACTTTGCCCAGTTTAGCAAGCGCCTCAAACCACTGTGTGACTGTTTTCACCGGAGGCCGCCTGCTGCTGTCAAGCATGTTTAGAGGTTGGTTAGAAGTTGCGGTAGCAGGCCGGGTGTGGACTATAATCTTTGGCAGCAGCTCAAGCCTCTGGAAATAGACAAGATGGAGGGTTGTTGACTTTCTTGTGGAAGTTTCAGGGAGAGGGAGGGAGTATTTCGTGCGGAAGGCAGGGACCAGGGTCTGTCTCTTCCTTTGAATGAGGTGGAGGTTAGCCACATGTGCTCTGAAAGGAACACATGGGAATCCTTAGGCGGTGGGAAAAACAGGAAAGGTGTTGTTTTGGGTATGGAGTGTAGTAATTCTCTATATTCTTTCTCTTTCCTTTTGTCTCAGTTTGTCTCTTCCTGTCTTCCACAAATGTGGGGAGCTTTGAAGCTCTCTGATGTTGTGTCTGGGTTTTGTGTTCTCACACTCATCGCTTTTGCACTGTAAATGATTTTCCATGCTCGTATCACAACGTCAACATGATCCCCGCTGGATTGCGCATCCTTCATTAAAGCCCGATGTACTCAATTTTCAATTAGAATTACAACTTTAATTTCTAATATCAAGCAGCATTCCAGTGTGTTCACATATTTACTTGTGTCTGACTTTGATGGACTGAACTGAATGAATCGGAGAAGATATTCACATCAAGGATGGTGGAACCACAGAGCCAAACCGATTACGTACCCGTTATGTATTACATAACCGCCATCGCCCAAAGGTAGTTTGAAGGTGTTTACAAGCTGAAGCAAAGATTTCTGGAAAGTTTGCAAGCTGTTTTGAACTACCGAAATGAACAGCAAACAAACTTCAAATTATGTCACACCCATTTGTTCTTTAATTTCACTTAGGGTGACCATATGTGCTCTTTTCCCTGTAGACCTCAGTTCCAACACTGCTCCAACACACCTGTCTGTAATTATCAAGTAACCGTGAACCCTTGTTTAGCTGGTTCAGGTCATTTGATTGGGGTTGGAGACCCCTGGTTAGAGTTTGTTTCTGGAGTTCAAACAGCTTGATAAAGCAGACTTTAAAGAAAAGGTAGCTCCGGCTGGTAAACACCTTCAAACTATCACTGGTCAATGGTGAATATGTAATAGGTAGGTGTGCTCTGGGGCTCCACCTTCTTTGATATGTGAAGGCCCCATTATACTTCAAGTGAAATTAGAATGACCATATGTGCTCTTTTTCCCAGACACGTCCTGGCCAGGATTTCTATATTGCCTAAAATATTTAGGTTTTGGCTTTGTTTTCCTGTTTTCATACTGGCTGAAGGTAGTGAATGAAAAGTTGTTTGATCAGTAACATGTAGCCATTGTACATAATCGACCAGTTGTGGTGCATGAGAAGGTGGGATCTACAAAGAGTGGTCAAAGTGATGCAAATACACGTACATATTATGTGTGCTGTGTTCGACTTTAAGCAGCACTGCGCAGACCGATCAGTGTTTGACATCAAAATACCGCGAGAGTTTCGAAAGTATAAAGAGCCGTCTGATCCCTATATCTCTAACGGTACCTTGATATCATACATCGATCGGTCTGCGCAGTGCTGCTTTAACTCAAAATCAAGTATGAAAACAGGAAAACAAAGCCAAAACCTGGATATTTTAGGCAACATAGGCAAATCCTGGCCAGGACATGTCCGGGAAAAAAGCACGTATGGTCACCCTAATTTCACTTTAAGTATATTGGGACCTTTACATATCAAAGAAGGTGGAGCCCCAGAACACACCTACCTATTACATATTTTCCATGGACCAGTGGTAGTTTGAAGGTGTTTACCAGCCAGAGTAAACTTTTCTGTAAAGTCTGCTTTATCAAGCTGTTTGAACTCCAGAAACAAACTGTAAACCAGGAGTCTCCAACCCTGCTTCAGGAGAGCTACCATCTTGCAGATTTCAGCTGCAACCCCAAACAAGCATACCTGAACCAGCTAAACAAAGTGTTCACAGTTACTTGATAATTACAGGCAGGTGTGTTGGAGCAGTGTTGGAACTAAAGTCTGCAGGACGGTAGCTCTCCAGGAGCAGGGCTGAAGATCCCTGCTCTCAAACTCTGGTTCTGGAGGGCCACTGTGCTGCAGAGTTTAGCTCCAACCAGCTCCAACACACTTGCCTGGAAGTTTCTAGTAAGTCTGAAGACCTTGATTTACTTTGGTTCAGGTGTATGGGTTGTAGCTACACAGTGGCCCTCCAGAAACTGAATCGGACACCCCTGCTCTAAATGAACTTGCTTTTAAGTTTATTTTGTTCGAAATCACTTCATATCACTTCGTTCTTCGGAAAATCCCACCAAACTCCACCTTGACTTGGATGTGAGACCAGCTTACCATTCTGGTTGAACCTTAAACCTGGTTTTACTTATTTACAGGATTCTTTACACATGAATGCCTTTTTTCAGTGTGCTATGTGTGCGCTGATATCAGCCATAATTCTACGTTCCGTAGTGGAAAATCCCACTGACTTTCTCCAGTCCCGCGCACACCCACACTGACACAAGACGAGGGGCAAGAGTCAGGTTCGGTATTCTGGTTGTGATGGCTTCCAGCTCACTGAGTTGTATGACATGTGTTGAATGGCACATTATAAATTATTCAGGAGATCTGCTTTACTGATAAGCCCTATGCATTTTACTGACATTATCAAGCCTACGTCCCACACTCCTTTGACCTGGGGTATGGGGCTGCTATATCTTTTTACATCCTTGTTGTTCTGTCATCCCTTATATGTAACACTGCACCTTTGTCGTGCTATTGACTGTGCACAGCTTTCTCATTTCAAACTCGGTCCAAGTTGGCTTGTTCAGGTAGCTAATCTTCTCATGCCAGGTAGTTGTTCGGTGCCAAGTGGGATTTCACTCTACAATGACTGGCAGACGACGGCTGTAATGCAGAAGTGCTCAGGTATCACACCCGACTGGCTCTCAGGCTTGTATCACAGCACGGTCACAGCTGTCAGCTCGAAATGAAAGGCAACCAACCAAATCCACCACACCAGCTCTTATGGTAATTAGCACAAATGGGGTCTGCGCGACACTGCGTCGGAATCCCCCTGCAAGATCTTCATCAAAGAGCTGCTCCTCTGCGTCTTCTGCTGCTCTACATGCCTGGTGATCAAAAGGAATTGGATGTAAATTATTTTTGTTGGTTTATCACATCGCCATTTGGTTTTAAAAATGCACCAGGCCTTAAAGGGATCACGGCATAGAGTTTTGATCCTTTTATTTCTCTTGAGGGCCAGCGCTAATGTTTGTCGAGGTTTTATTGCATTAAAAACAGTAATAGTGTAATATTACATGAGCCTGAGGATAAACAGGCTGTTTTTTGTTTTTTTTTGTTTTTTGCTAATGTACCTAAAAAGTCTCAAAGTAAATTTTGTCTTTGAATGTAAAATGAGATGCAGAGTTTTACTCATGGGCTATGGGTTTTCTGTTGGATTCACTCAAGTCTATACATTGCAAGAAATTATTTTCTTCCTTAGTATTTTTGTCTTATTTTCCATTACAAATATCTAAACATTCTTGAATCAAGATGAATTTACTTGGGGAGCAAAATGACTTAAGATATTAAGTCTTGTTTTCGAAAATATCTATCAAAATTTTGTTAGTTTTTGCTTAAAACAAGAAAAAATATCTGCCAATGGAGTAAGAAAAACAATTATCTTTCTTGCCCCATTGGTAGATATTTGACCTTTGTTTTAAGCTCCAAAATAAATAAATAAATAATGACATTTTTCAAGAAACAAGACATAATAGCTTAAGTCATTTTGCTTCTCAAGTAAATTTATCCTGATTCAACAATGTTCAGATATTTTTACTAGAAAACAAGACAAAAACACTAAGCAAGAAAATATTTTTTTTGCAGTGTAGAAAGCCATTATTCAATATCAGCCTTTTTGCAAAGCCACAACACACTGTGACATAAAACAAAACACATTTTGAAGCATAGTTAAAAATACAGTTGACCCAAAAATGAAAATTCCGTTATCAATGCCATTTCAAACATGTATGGCTTACTTTCTTCTGTGGAACATAAGAAAATATAATGAAAGTCATTGGGGTCCATTCAGCATGGGACCCCTTTGATGTTCATTGTATGGACTAAAAAATAATTTTTCAAAATAACTTCTTTTGTGTTGCTCAGAAGAATGAAAATCATACAGATTTGGAACAACAAGAGTATAAGTAAATGATGACAGAATCTTGGTTTCTGGACAAAATAGATCAAGAAAATTTGTAATGGCCACATAACTTCAGCAAAACTTTACTATATTTGTTTTTGTTGGTTATATACTTCCTGGAATAAGATCTACTACTTCTCATGTTTATGAATAATAGTATCTATCCTACTGTCTCCTTATTACTTTACCGTGACTGACTGAGCGACCCAAGTTTATGAACACTGAATAGGCATTGTTGGCATAAATGTGGGCTGTCGTGTGCATTAATCTAACATTAAAAAGTTGCAAAAATTCGTAACTAACCACTTTTCTGGCATCGTTTCAGTAAATGGTTGTTTTGGACATAAGAGAAGTTTCTGGTAATGAAACCTGTTACGTATGTTTACGTATTGTTTTGAACTTTTTTTATTTCAAAAGTTCCAGGAAAATTTGATCTCCTAAAACAACACAAACAACATAAAACCTCTAAATCCGCTCAGAAGTCTTACGGCAGCAGAGCTACGAAAATTAAAAGTTCTTCTCTGCAACAACAGGAAATCTTCAAAATGCAGCTGGCAGAAGCAAAGAACACCCCCGCCCCACCTTGACGTGCAACACTTGCACAAATAAGTGAGGAGATCCCTGGTGGGTACACCTGCAAAAGTGCCACCATCAGGAACCCTTGCAGATGGCTCTTCATTAACATGATGACCGCCAATCTTGTAGCTCATCTCAAAGTTGGATTCTCCATGTTTGTCCATGAGCCAAAAATTGATGAGGGATGTTGTGGTTGTTATGAGCTGCTGTAATGTGGTGAAGGTTGTTAACAACAGGAAAAGAGAAATATTACATTAGCAGAGAGTAGTGGATATGTATAGATGAGTTAGAAATGAGGCTAATCAATGTTTCTTTCTCTCTTTGTTTTGTCCAGTTTCCTGAATGTGGCTTTTATGGGATTTATGACAAGATCCTCCTCTTCAAGCACGACACCAGCAGCAGTAACATCCTGCAGCTGGTCAAAGCTGTGTCGGACATCCAGGAGGGGGACCTGGTGGAAGTTGTTTTGTCCGGTAAGTTGATTAGTATTAACTAAAAGCTCAAAAGGCATTAAAACTCGCAGCAACAAAGCTAGAAGTCATTCATTATTTAGATATGATGATTTGTGCTAACATGAATGACAGCGACCACTGGCCTGTTGAGAACATTTTTTTTTCCATACCCCCATTTTTCCATCCTCCCATTTCATATTATAGCAATCTGAATAAATCTCATGAATGAGATTTATTCAGATTTATCATACTTGTTTGAATTAATGTTTATTTATACTGTATAAATGGTATTAATACATTATAGTACATGTTGTACGGTCTTTAGAATGTAAAGAGTATTTAACAACAACAATAATAATAATAATAATAATTTCTCATATTACAGTAACGAGAATATAAGGAGAATAACTTAATTTGATAAAACTATTCAAATTAATTTTAATTAATTAAAATGAGATAAAATATAAATCTAAGAAATTCCTTGGCAACTAGCTGGAATAAAATAAGTTTAGGATGAAGTACCAAAAAGACTAAAACCAAAACTGAAATAAATAAAACTAAATAAAACAAAGATATTACAAAATATCAGTGAAAGACTATAGGATATAAATACTATAAATACTGTGTGTGTCTGTGTGTGTAAAATATTTGAATGCATCTGGGGACAATGATAATTTCCAAAAATTTGTCCCAATTTAATTTATGCTGAATACTGCATTTTTATTTCAATTTTTAAAATGAAATTTGACCAGAATCAGATATAAATTGATAGATTTTTTGTGAGATTTAGCTATAATACATAGGGATTTTCAAGATAACACTGGAACATAAATCCACGTTTCATACTCGTGTATCGACTCCTTTTAAAATCACAGTGCCTTGAAAAGCCCAGTAGTGAAGTGATAGAAATCAACAATATACGACGCAAAGTAATTTCCTGTAGGTTGACACACTTTTTTTATAATGTTAAAATGCTATAATGTCAATAACTAAAATCTGAACAATGGCTTTTCACAAGAAGTCACATCACTGAACTGAACGGATGTGACCTAGATCATATCAAAATCTCATTTGGTGCATTTTAACATTTTATCTAGTGGAGAAACTCACACAAGCTCCAGTTATTTATGCATGTGAGCCTGATGTCCATGAGCCAAAGTGGAAGATCAAATGTAATCAGCAGAAGTGTTTTGAGAGCGTGTTGAAATAACAGATTTGATAGAAATGGAAAGATACTATATCTCTGACTCCAGCTCACAAGGCTTCAAATGCTGCAAATCATGCAAATTTCCAAAAAAAAAACAAAAACAAAGATGTGTTGGAAATTGTATTTTCAAACTTTAAAATGCTGCAAATACAACTCATTGTTGTCTCCCTATACATTTAATGTAGATTTAGGGACCATATTGGCGTATTGTTTCCTTCAATTAATTGCTCAATTTGGCCTTAAAATGTCTTAAAAAGGCTTAAATTTACTTTCATAAAACCTGCAGAAACCCTAAACAGGATTTGAATGACATTTGAGCAGTTAGCACTGATATCTCCTGTTTGTGATTTTGTTTTGTATTCTGCAGCTGCTGCTACATCCGAGGATTTCCAGATTCGTCCTCACGCGTTAAACGTTCACTCATATCGTGCGCCGGCGTTCTGCGATCACTGCGGTGAGATGCTTTTCGGCCTGGTGCGTCAAGGACTCAAATGCGATGGTGGGGACTCTATCTTTCACAATTTGTATTCTTCGTACTGGACGTGTTTTCATTCAATAATAGCCAGACTTGTTGTAAGCTGTCATGCAACTTTGTATATTTTTCATGACCCAACTAGCTCCATCTAAACAAATGTTTGGACATAAGTGTGATAAATGTCCACAGTGTCCAATTTTTTGCCCTCTCACTGTCTCCCCCTGCAGGCTGTGGACTGAATTACCACAAACGCTGTGCTTTTAGCATTCCCAATAACTGCAGCGGGGCGAGGAAGCGGCGGCTGTCCACAACGTCTCTCACCAGCAGTCAGTCTCTGCGTCTGTCCACCGCAGAGTCCCTCAGTAGTCTCAACAGCAGTGTGACGTCTGAAGAAGCCAGTCTCATCCGATCGCACACCCAGATGGTACAGCACAAATTCAATTTCGTGTTAAAAATATACATAGATTGTTTAATTCAATAATATCATTTCATGTAAATATCATGTTGATCTTTCTCCAGCCCCGCACCCCCAGTGAGGCCAGACGCTTTTACACCGGGCGGCCCGTCCACCTGGACAAGATCCTCATGACTAAAGTGAAGGTCCCGCACACATTCGCCGTTCACTCGTACACACGTCCCACTGTGTGTCAGTACTGCAAGAGACTGCTGAGAGGACTCTTCCGCCAGGGACTTCAGTGCAAAGGTCTAACAATCCTGCTCAATAATCCATCCTGACTTACTAATTACTACCAAAACAGCTGGGAAAATGGATTCATTCATGTTGTATTAGTGAATTCCACATTTACCTGTGTAATGTCCCATACGGGAATATAATGACAAGGTGATCGGATTGGGTTTCTGATAATGATTGGTTGACCGGACATTCTTGAGTCAAATAAATAAATGCATGGACATTAAATACTGATTTGAGTTGAACTTAAATATTGACTTGAGTTGAAATTATGTAATTATGCTTGTAGGTTATCTTAAAATAATCTATAGTAATAGTACACTTAATATGTACACTCTCTTTCAAAAAAAATTTGGTGGTTAGTAAGTTTTTTTTTTTTTTTTTTTTTTTGTAATTTGTTAAAAGATATTAATATTTATTCATCAAGGATGCATTAAGCTGCTAAAAGGTGACATTAAAGACATTTTTGCAAACATTTTTATTTCAAATGCTGTTCTTTTGGATTTTCTATTCATGAAGGAATCCTTAAGAATGTATAAAAACATATATATATATATATATATATATATATATATATATAATAAATGAAAATTTATTTAATTAATTTAATTTATTTAATTAATTTATTAATATTTAGACTTTTCAATATTAATAATATTGAGAAATGTACATTTTCAGCAGATTAGCTGACAATTCAGCTTTGCCATCACAGGAATAAATTACTATTTAATTGTTAAAACATATACAAATAGAAAACAGATTTTTACTTGTAATTATATTTCACAGTATTACTGTTTTTACTTGATTTTTGATCAAATAAATGCATCTTGGATGAGCATACGAGACATTTAAGAGCATAAAATACATTAAAGTCTTTCAGAAGCATTAAAAAATCTTACTGACCACAAGCTTTTGAACAGTAATGTAGTTTGTAATATAGGAAATAATTCTAGCAACAAGATGGACATTAATAATACAATATTAATTTAAAATGATTAATTAGTAAAATTAAGTGACTTTTTCTATAGAAAAGTAGCGTAATTTATAATAAGTTAATTAAAAACCCATATTGCTAATATTTATATTTTATACCATTTTTAATATTTTATGACACTTGTTTTTTCTTCTTTTTTAAGACTGCAAGTTCAACTGCCACAAGCGATGTGCTTACAAGGTCCCAAATGACTGCTTAGGGGAGACTCTTGGTAATGAGTGTGAGAGAAACATTGTTGACATGATGAACATTATCACATTTGGAATATTTGCACTGTGTCTTCTGCTTCTGCAAACATGTAATTATTGTTTGTCACTTCACGCTGCTTGTGTGCAAATTTTTTGACTTCTTTTCCATCTGTCTCTCTCTCAGACATGTTAAGTCCAAGCACAGACACGGAGGTGCCGATGGACTACAGTAATGAGTATTCTGACACTGATAAGTCATCTCTGATGGATGACTCAGACGAAGCCTGCAGTATCCCCGGGTCTTTCTCCCCAGACAGTAACCAGGATGGAGCCAGTGGAGACCAGAGGTAGTTAGACAGGTTTTAGACATACAGACAAAATTAAAGCCTAGCCACAGTGAACACAAAATTGGAAAGAATAATAATATATAGTTTTATGTGACTCAGGCTCATTGGAAATACGTGACTGTCTACATTTCTGCAAAAATGTACCTATATATACATTTCATCTAGAGTTTAATTAGCGGCAATAAAACAGCAACAATTGTTGTTCCTTTTCACACAAATTATAATTACAGGAGTAGATTATCAGTAAATAAAGGCTTATGTTTGCACGGTTCATTGCACAATTCTGTGTTCTGACCTCAAAACATTTTTACGAAAGTGTTTGATTTGTAATCGAATACATTTTATTGTTTGAATAACATAATCAGCTCCATATGTATGGCTTTTCTGACATAGTAAACTTGCTCGATAGCTCACCCGGTGAAGCGTTGCACTTGCGATACGGAGTACTCTGGTAAAAGAGCTCAAAGCCTTGCATAAGGAAGATAAAATGGCATGGTTGCTTCAGCAAATATATCTTTATCTCACATTTGCTTTTGTTAATACAATCAGTTAAGTTTATGGCTTTTCTGATATAGTAAACTTGCTCGATAGCTCACCCAATAGAGCATTGGACTTGTGATATGAAGTGCTCTGGTACGAGTCCAGTGAAAAAATTTTGTTAATACTATCAGTTAAGTTTATGGCTGGGTTAATTTAGAGCTGCTCTGTTTAAATGCGATTAACCTTTTAACGTTTTAGTGGCACTCACCGGACATTCCATTTCTAAAATGCCATGATATGTATAATAAACAATGTAATAACTGAGAAAATGAGAAAACTAAGAAAATTAAACGCACTATTTAGCGTCACTCACTACACATTTTGCTTTGAAACTTCCATGAAAAATGCTACAAGAAGCACAGTATCATTTTGCAACTATTTTGTACCCACAGGCGTTATTTTTATGACACTGTGCTGTTTATAAACCCGCATCTGCAATGGAGAAAAAGTAATATTACTGATAAGCGCCTCTTGTGGACATGTCATCTGAAAAGTGCAGTGAAATATGTATATCTGGACTAACTCTTTCAGGTTTTGCAGAAATGTAGGTAGAGTTATGTATTTCCAATGAGCCTGGAGTTGGGTTTTTATGGCTTATACAAATCGCTTATACAAATCGCATACACCAAAATTACAAGGTGTACAAGTTCTTCACATCAAGTGTGGAAAATTTGATTTGCAAGTATGCATTCTCATATTGTAGGTCATTTTCTCTAAACTAACTGACCAATAAGATAGCTTTTCGCAAACTATTCACAATTGATGTTGTTTTGGTTTTGGTTACAGTTGCCTGCGTACCTCTATGTGTGTCACACACCTGGATTTTCTTCTCATGATAAGATCTCATGATTTATGACGTGTGCTGTGTTGTTTCTCCAGTGCTAATATTCCTTTGATGAGAGTAGTGCAGTCGATCAGGCAGACCACACGTCGCTCTAGCACAGCCATCAAGGAAGGCTGGATGGTGCACTACAGCAACAAGGACACACTGGTACTTCCTCTGACTGCTGGTTGACATGAAAGGGATAATTCACCCAAAAATGAATATTTTGACCTCATTTGCTCACTCTCATGTTGTTCAAACCTGTATGACTTTTTTCTTTGAAATCAAAGAGGGGATCTTTTGAAGAGCATCTTACATTTACCAATACGTATTCCAAATGGCTTTAGAAGATTTAGAATTCTATTTATAGAAGATATCTATTTACCAGATTGCCAGCTATTTATCTACTTACATTTTTATTTTTGAATTAATAAATTGATAATTGATTACCTAATTACTTAAAGTGACACTCATAGACTAGGCATGTATATTGTTGACTTTTGCAACCAACACGTTGACAATGACCTTATTTTAATAGGGTTAATTATGTATTTAATGATTTATCTAAATATTTGTATATTTATTTAATGGTTTAAATGTCAGTAATTTGGCCCTCCATAATAGTCCTGCATAGTAATATAGTGCAGTAGTCGTATGGACCACTTCTTAAAACCCCCTGTCGATATCAGTTTCATTATATGGAAAATAGGGACAAGGATTTTCTTCAAATAAATTGTGTTCTCCAGAGTTTCAACTATATAAAGATGAGTAAATGAAGTCATTTTCTGAGTGAACTATTCTTTTAACAAAGCCAGAAATTTCTCTCTAGTCTATACACTATCTTTACCTCACTTCCAAACACCCTATTGATATTTCTTTATGTACTCTGCATCAATCTGCACACTTGCGCTATAATATCACAAATCTTCAGCTTTTAAATCACAGGCTATTCTGAGCGTCCCCTGCAGGAGTGGGTATTGATTTGTAGGAATGAATAGCAGTAAATGTCACTCATAGTGTTTGGTGCTTCTAGACAAGTATTTTTGCAAAGAATGGGGAAAAATTGGCTGAAGCATTTTCTCAACATTGATATATTGACCTGTTCTCGGCCTCCTTTAAAACTTCTGAATTTCTGTGTAGCATTTTACTCCTCTTTAGCTTTTTCTTTCTAACTTTCCTCCTGGTTTTTGTCTTGCATCCTCCTTTTCTCTTCAGCTCTGTTTACCCTTCGCTTTCTTCCTCCTGTCTGCTGGGGTGAAGCTGACCCCAGCATCAACTCCTTGTTGACCTATGACCTCTGACCTCTCACCCCACCCTCCAACAGAGGAAGAAACACTACTGGCGCCTGGACTGCAAGTGCATCATCCTGTTTCAAAACGATACAACCAACAAATACTACAAGGTAGAATCCCCTTTTCTTTTATGGTTTAATGACTGTTTATTATGAAACCTGTCTCTTCCATGGCATGAAAAAATATAAAATGGAAATTACAACCTTTTATCTCACAATTCTGACTTTTATCCTCACAATTCCGAGTTTATATCTCACAATTCTGACTTTTTCTGAAAATTGCAAGAAATGAATTCAGAATTGTGAGAGAAAAAAAGTTCACTTTTTTGTTGTTTTTATGTATATATGTACAGTATTTATTTATTTATTTATTTTTCCATCCATCCCATTTTGGAAACAAGCTTCCCATCGTTTATAGACATTGTGAGCTAAACATGAAAAAAGAGTTAATATGTTGTGTGGAAATGTCAAATTACATTATGCATTATGTGTTCACTGACAGATGAAGCATAAATATTCTGGGTTCATGAAATAATGCATTATGAAGGGTTTTCACAAGCTATTTGGCCATTAGGGTGACTTCACATGTAGAATTACCTGGTTTGATGTATCATTTCAGTTAATTATCTCAACTCACATTGGCGTTAACCCAGACCCTGCTTTTAAATTAACCTCTGCGCATATTGTCTGCATGATTGAGAGTCTAATTTGCCCCTTGCCTCCCTCCACAGGAGATCCCGCTTTCAGAAATCCTGGAGGTCCGCCCTGCAGGTAATTTCTCTCTCGTCCCTCCCGGCACAAGCCCCCATTGCTTTGAGATCATGACAGGTACCATGATCTACTTTGTTGGTGAGGACCCCAACAGCACCCCGTCTCTGTCATCCAGTGTGTCTGGTCTGCCCATCTCCACCAGCCCCAGCAGTGTTGCGCCCAATAGTGGGGTGGGACGAGAGTTCGCCAAAGGATGGGAGACTGCTATACGTCAAGCCCTCATGCCAGTCATCTTCCAAGACAACCCTCCAGCAGAAGGTCACACTCCTCACCGTAAGTGAGATTAATTCTGGAAGAAAGGTGCGATTCTGCATACATAATCATAATAGGGGTAATATCACTGTTATGAAACCTACACAAATGATCTGGTTATGTGGAGAATTTAGATATGATGATGCTATGATATGATGATATAATCATTTGATGCTCATTTTTTAAATTTTGACATTTTAAAAATTCACAAATAAGTAAATAAAATAAATAAATGCCATTGTTAATTTTATTTTAATTTATTTAATTTTAATGATATTTTATATCTTATTTAAAAGTGCATAGTGCACGTCAAATGAATATCAGAAAATATATATAAAAAATATTGAAATGCATCTTTAAGATAGACAGATAGATAGATAAAAATTAATTAAAATAAAAAAAGTCATTGAAAATTAAAAAAAAAAAAGTTTCATATCAACATGCGTTTTTACTTTTTTTACCACTTATTTAATTTTATCATCCTTATTTGTCATTGACCTTAATACAGTACGAGAAAAACACTGAGATTATAAATTGAGGCTAATATGGTTATTAATCTGATTGATTTTCAGGGCAGGCATCAGTCAGCATCTCAGTGTCTAACAGTCAGATTCAGGAGAATGTGGTGAGTAAACTTGACCTTTAAAGGTGCAATACATCACATAGTCTGATAATGACAATGATGATTATGATTATGATAATGGGTAAAATAATAATAAATGATGATGATGTATCCAACAGGACATTGGAATGGTGTACCAGATCTTTGCTGATGAGGTTCTAGGCTCTGGACAATTTGGTGTGGTATATGGAGGTATGTCTATGACTGAAAACCAGATTTTTACCATTTCTAAACATTTCCTAGGGCATTGCTATGCGGTTGCTAAGGTGTACTTGGTGGTTGCCAGGGTATTTTGGATGGTTGTTAGGTGTTTTCTTACTGGACCAAGTCAACAGAGCACATGCACCCTTATGACGTTATGATATTCTAGACTGAAGTCCAATTTTGGACAAGTTACAGTTTTAAAAATAAAGGTTCTTATTGGTATTGATGGTTCCATGAAGAACCATTAACATTCATGGAACCTTTAAGGTTCTTTATAGTGGAAAACTGTTTTTTATAGGGATGCACAATATTATTGGAATGATATCGGAATCGGCCGATAATGGCTTAAAATGTAACATTCGACATCTGGCCCATATGAAAAATTATGCTGATATGCCTTGCCAATAAAAGTTGAATAACTCACATGTGCTCAGGGTGTGATAGCGATAATATCACGTCAGCAGTGTGGTCATTCTTGAAGTGAACTTTTGCCTAAATGTTAATTAGATTCACTGTTTTAGATCGCAGCATTTAATTTGAGATTGCACATACAGAATGGTGCGTCTGTTGTGCAGCAGCAGCAGCAACCTTCCCCTTGTCCTAATGCTCCTCAGTAAAGGCGTTTATTTACTTAGGGGGCGCTGTTGGCCTACTTGTAATAAAATGAATGTAAAATACACAAATAACATTAAGATTGTGTTAAATAAATAAAGCAGTACCTGATGCCATAAAATCACGAGTATGCTTTGATTTAAAGGTCAGAAGCTACAGCTTACATGAATAAAAATCACAAACATGGCACTTGTGAATTAAATAATTTTACATATACAGATTTATTCATTAATGTGTAATGTTTTTTTTCCCCAGACAGATTATGAAACTTAAATACAAGGAGCTCTAAAAGATTTTCAGAGTTCTTTAGCTTTAGACTATCTACAAATGTTAAATCTTCACACAATTTTAATATTTCCACTTCTGAGAAAGAAAAAATGCAGTGATTGATTTGTAGTTGATTTATAGTTATTTTCAGCTTTTAGTGCACTCTCATTGTAAGAGACCTTCATTATTGTTTATTTAATT
The DNA here is from genome assembly GCA_021397915.2 of Tor tambroides. NCBI lineage: Eukaryota > Metazoa > Chordata > Actinopteri > Cypriniformes > Cyprinidae > Tor > Tor tambroides. The sequence goes on along the minus strand of JAFVLL020007222.1, from coordinate 17,631 downwards.
CTAACAAGTAGGGCAGAGTGGGGGGAAACGCCCCCTACTGGCTACTGCCAGTGTCGGCATTGGTTATCGGCCAAAATGAGTAGAAAAATATCGACATATTGGATATCGGCAAAGTCCAATATTGTGCATCTCTTTTAGATTATTCAAATGTTCTTCACACTAAGAAAAAATATTTCTTTCAAGAACTGTTCTTTGGGGAACCAAAAATGGTTCTTCTATGGCATCACTGCAGAAATCCCCTTTTTGGAACCCTTATTTTTTCAAGAGTGTAAACACCAAAAAGTAATTCTTATTCATATGCTTTGTCATAAGTATACGTAATAGCAATGATCTGCAAGAATGGACATTTGCAAAAGATCTCACATATACAATTCACTATCATTTCCTCAATGCACGCAGGAAAACACAGGAAAACTGGCCGGGATGTAGCCGTGAAGGTGATCGACAAGCTTCGGTTCCCCACCAAGCAGGAGAGCCAGCTGAGGAATGAAGTAGCCATATTGCAGGTGACCAGCAGGGGGCGATAGAGAATCAATGATTCAGCACACGCTTACAGCTGTGTGGCTAATGAGTGCCATTGTACTGACTGAATAATAATGAACACACATAACACAATTAAACCTGCTGTGTGCCTGCTGATTGTGAGGACACCTAACATAAGGTCATGAATGCAAATAAGCAACAGCGTGACTCACTCAACGCATCTCTTTATCTTGTCCTTTTATCCTCTCCCAGAGCCTGCGACACTTGGGTATAGTGAATCTCGAGTGCATGTTTGAGACGCCGGAGAAGGTGTTTGTGGTGATGGAGAAACTTCATGGTGACATGCTTGAGATGATTCTGTCGAGCGAGAAAGGACGACTTCCTGAGAGACTCACCAAGTTCCTCATCACGCAGGTCAGCGCTGCGTTTAGCGCGTTTAATGGCTGTTCACACCAAGAACATGCAGTTTTCAGAATCATTCTAAAGACCTGTTCACACCAGTAGCAATTGCTATAAAGATAACTATAATGATAATTATATTAGTGCACTAATATTAACTATAAGCGCGCACAGCACTTTTCTTGTCTGCTGTATTAAACGTTCTTTCAAGTCTGTTGGATTCTGATTGACTGTTGATGATTTTATCATTCACCACCTGAAAATAAAAAATCATGCTGAAAGTGATTCCACTGTTCTCATAGAATTCAAACCTGTTAATAATGAGTTAATGCATGTACCAATCAAGAACTAACCTTATGAGGCATGAGTCATATGAATTCATGTGTGAATAACTACATGTTAGTACATGCCTATTAGTTAATATATTGATTAACACATTGGGGTAAAATTTCACACATGAACTCATGTCCTAAGTAGTGCTATCAAACGATTAATCGCATCCAAAATAAAAGCCATTAAAGCCATTATTTTAAAGCAGTATCTTCTCTTTCACTCTCTCTAGATTTTGGCTGCTCTGAGACACCTTCACTTCAAAAACATAGTGCACTGTGACCTCAAGCCTGAGAACGTGTTATTAGCATCAGCGGATCCTTTCCCACAGGTCAGAAATTCACTAAATGCAATTTTAACACATTCTGATATAGAGGCATGGGAAACAAACTACAGCTCTTTTTTCTGTCGCATAATGCGAGGTTATACTTCTCGATTTAACACTTCATTGACTCTTATCACTTCTTCCCACCCACATGGCGTATTCACAGGTGAAACTTTGTGACTTTGGTTTTGCTCGCATCATCGGAGAGAAGTCTTTCCGCCGTTCGGTCGTTGGCACGCCAGCTTATTTAGCCCCCGAGGTCCTGCTGAACCAGGGTTACAATCGCTCTCTGGACATGTGGTCTGTAGGTGTGATTATGTATGTCAGTCTGAGCGGAACTTTCCCCTTCAACGAGGATGAAGACATCAATGATCAGATCCACAATGCCGCCTTCATGTACCCACCCAACCCATGGAAACAGATCTCGCCTGAAGGTACAAACACAGTAAAATTACACCCAATTAAATACAAATTCATGATGTACAATAAAATGTCAGATCAAATTGAGAAGAGATATATGAAAAGTTAAAAGCGCTAAACAGAGAACACTTTGCGTGGCTCTTCCTGGAAATTTACTTCATAATAACAAAAAGAAATTCGATGCATTAAAAGCAGGCTGATCGTTGAGTCGCACCATCCGCCTTTGATTTTCTGTCCGCTGCTGTAAATCATTTAGCTTCAATCAATGCAGATTTTGTTTGTGTGATCTCTCCGGTTCTCCATAGCTACCGACCTCATCAATAACCTGCTCCAAGTGAAGATGAGAAAACGCTACAGTGTGGATAAGAGTCTCAGCCATACCTATCTCCAGGTAATGCCAATATCAGGCTCATGCTATTAATGGCTCTTTCCATGATTAGGGTGCCACATATGCCTTTCTAAGAACATATAAATAATACTACTGCCACTACTAATACATTTTTCTGGAGCACCAAATCATATTAGAATAAATACTGAAGAATCATGTGACACTGAAGACTAGAGTAATGGCTGCTGGCTGCACAGGAATAGCTTGCATTTTAAAATATATATTACAATATAAAACAGTTATTTTAAATTGTAACAATATTTTACAAAATTAAAAGTAAAAATTGCTGTATTTTAATTAAAAAATGTAGCCTTGGTGAACATAAGAGATTTCTTTAAAAAAACATGACAAAATCTTAAAGACCCCCAAACTTTTGAATGGTAATGTGCTTTAATATTTTATATTTACTTTGTGTGGTTTGCAACTTTTTCAATCCTTTTGCAAAAAATAAAAAATAAATAAATAAATAAAAATACAAATAAAAAATAAATAAATTAACAATTAATAAATTAAAAAAGATAATACATAAAAATTAATCATTTTACATTTAATTTTCTGGAAATAAATAAAGAGAAACAAACATGAATGAAATCCTGTAGTTTTAAGCTACTGATAAAATACAAGATTGAGTAACAAAGTTGAAAGTGGCATATTACAGATTTGACTTCAAGCTGTAGAGGTTAGTAAATAACGGATATGCGTGTGTTTGTGAAAGTGAGTATGCATTATATTATATTATATTATATTATATTATATTAAAATACTATTAAAAAGATAATTTCTAAATTGAGATGGAAGCAAGAAGGATAATCTAGACAAGTATAAGGCTATTATATTCACATGAAAAAATTGACAATAGGTCTGTAATTACATTAAAAGCTCAGCATGAAAGATAAAAAAAAAATTACAAATGTGGAAAAACAACCCCTGAGATGACAAAATCCAAGTATGGATTTGCAGTAAAAGAGAGTTTTATGTTTGACAAGCAAATTACATTAAGGGCAAATAAGCTCCTTAAGTAAAGTGCTTTCAGACACCGCAAACAAAATGAATCATCATTAGCTGTGGCGTCCTTCTGTCTTTATCATCTGTTTTATTTGCTCCCTCTCTCTGCCCCCCCCACCCCCCACTACCCCCGTCTGCTCTTTCAGGATTACCAGGCCTGGCTGGACCTCCGAGAGCTGGAGTCAAAGCTTGGGGAGCGTTACATAACCCACGAGAGCGATGACAGTCGTTGGCAGCAGTACGCGCGTGACCACACACTGCCCTACCCTTCTCACCTTGTGCCCCCGCCGCCTGCGTCCGACGATGACGAGCAGGAGGGTGCGGAGGACGCCGACATGCAGGGGCTGACAGAACGTGTTAGCATCCTTTGAAGAAAAAAAAAAAAAAAACGAGTTGGAGGACGAGAGGAATGAAGAGTATCTGCCCGAACTCTAGCAATTTTTAGTGCACCACGAGCGTAGGAAGGAGGTAGTCCTCTGTAAGAAAGCGTAGCTTTGGGTGTCTTTGGCAGACCGTCTGAACTCTGACCTCTGACGTCCTTCAGCCAGGACTGCTGCAGATTTGTTTCTGGGATGCAGATATTAAGGTCGGGAAAGAACTATTTTGGATTCCAACATGTAGACACAGTCAAACTGTTCATCGTAAGCATGTGCGAAACAAAATTTTTCAGAATTGGCTGGTTTTGGGTTCGTCTCACCCAACTAGATGTCTTAATTAAGGTACGGTCACATTTACCAGTATTCTGCGTATTTTTCATAGACGAAACCCAGTCAGTTCAATGGAAATCCACACGATCGTGAATTTCATGTGAGGACGAACGATTTCCCCATATAGATTTCGCAACTGGTTCAAGTTGGTTGGTTTGAAAGTGAATTCTGTGTGAATGGAGCGTCATACATTGCTAAACTATTAACAAAAGACAATTAACTTTTTTCCCTGTAAAATTTTGCTAATGTGTCTGTACCTTTAGGAGACAAAATAGAAGAGATCTCTAGATATGGTTTTAAAATTTGGATTATTTACAGAATCTTAAAAACTTGTTGCAGAATATTCCAAAAACAGTGCAAGATGTGACACAGTGGCCAGAGATGTTCTTCTGAATGTGTCTTTCCCGACAGTGGTGCTTTGAAGGCGATGAATAAAAGATGTTTTATGAGTTTTAATGGTCAAAACTGTCTAAAGGTGTGGTCACATTTACCGGTGCTCATTGAAATTTTGTGGCTGAAATCCAGTCATTTCAATGTGAATCTGTGCAGTTGGGAGTTCCTCAAGCAGTTTGCATTCACGTTAAAATCGATCATGCAAATTTGCCGTGTTGACTAACAGAAAGCTGAAAGTGACTTTGGTGTGAACGGTGCTTTTTTTGCCAACAAAATTTCACCCAAATTTTGCCAATGTGACCTAAACCGCTAAAGTGCAGCATGCATTTAACATGCAAATTAAAGTACTAGAAAAATCATTAATCAAAAAAGTTAGTCTCACTAATTGACTAATCGACCATCATGACCCATCCCTAGTTTGTTGTTCACAACAGTTTGGTGTCAAGCTGATAATCTCCATGTCAACAGAAATGTATTAACCATGATACAACTGCAAAGAAAAAAAAAACGTATCTATTAAGATGGATTATTCTTTTTTGTGCTCTGTGGTGACGCCACCTTTAGTTTCCGTTCCACTTTTTACGTATTACTGAGAACATTTTTGCAAAATAACCTGGAAGAAGTCCCAGAGTCTGGTGTTTTCCAGTATCATCATCAGTTTCGCCCTCCAGGTGCAGATGACTTCACCTCTGAGAATGGACGTTATCTTATGAGGACTGATATGCGGGCTGCCCCTCGGCCTTATCAGCATACAAAATGAGTGCACAAAGACTACCTAGACTGTCCTCAGATCAGCTGCTGTTAGCAACCGGCTGATCTTTGCTAGTACTAGCTGTACTGTATATGTATTCTTATTCCTAACTGACCCTAAACCTGAGCATTAGGCTGCATGTCACTGAGAATTAGGTTTGCTTGAAACATTGCTATGAAGGACTATTTTGTAACCTTAGAAATTCTGATGTAGTTTGTGGAAGGTAATGTCGGAGCATTTCCAGCAGGTATAATAAACATGGTGATGCATAAATCTGTTGAAATGAATCTTCTTGAGTCATGAGGTTTGAGTCGAGCTGAATTTTTTTCATCCTCTTTTCCTGATTGATTCTCAGAAGAATCTAGCAGAGAGAATGAAAGATTGAAAAACATAAAAAATTACAAGGAGAACTTGTTCCAGGTACAAAACGGCTTAAGCTTTACTGACAGCATCTGTGGGCACAGAAAATCATTTCAACTTGTTCCTCAGTTTGTAAAAAAAATAAGCAAAAATGTTGAGTTTGAGTAATGTGCTTACTGTACAATGGAAGTCTATGGAGAAAAGACATTGTAGAGGGTTTAACATATTCTTATACCAATCTATTCATTTATCTGTATTTGAGCTATAAATCATCCTTTTAATGTTGAAACTACTGTTATACGACAGATGTAGGGAAAGATTAGGAAAGATGTTCCCCTTAACACTTAGTGATAAGTAACATATTTAGAGGAGGATGATATGTTATTCAGTATGTTGTTAAGGGAAATTATAGGGAATATTTGCTGATTTCGTTTTAATAGCGCAATTTAAAATGGGACAATTGAACACCATTAAAGGGCACTTTATGTCCCACTTTACTGGGGTTAGTTTACAAACCAGAGGGAAAACCTGCCACCACTCTCATCTGATTTTATCAGAATATGTAACAATAATGTTGGTCACACTTTATTTTAATGTCCAATTCTCGCTATTAACAAACCATTAACTATGACTTTTGCCTCAGTAAACTATTAATTTGCTGCTTATTAATAGCTTAGTTAGTAAGGTAGCTGTTAAGTTTAGGTATTGGGTAGGATTAGGGATGTAGAATATGGTCATGCAGAATATGTCCTTTTATAAGTAATAATAAACAGCCAATATATTAATAATAGGCATGCTAATAAGCAACTAGTTAATAGTAAGAATTGCTCCCTATACTAAAGTACCATAATGTTATTTATTTATTTGGTTGTCATTAATGTAAAATCTATAAATAAGAGATTACCATTCAAAAGGAAAAATTATATCAACAGGCTTATTTTTTAATTTTTTTTAAATAGGATTAAATAGCATATTAGAATTTTAAATACTATGTCAACAATGCAAGATACAGTATTTTATTTCAAAATTATATGAAGAAATCTATTTCAAATAAATGCTGTTCTTCTGAACCTTCTAATCTTCATCAAAGAATCCTGAAAAAGTACCACTGTTGTCATAAAAATATTAAGCAAATCAGCATATTAGACTGATTTCTGAAGGATCATGCGACACTGAAGACTGGAGTAATGATGCTGAAAATTCAGTTTCAGCAAGACATTTTAAAATTTATTAAAATAGAAAACAAATTACAGTATACTCCACAATACTGTATATTTTATCAAACAGAGCCTTGGTGTGCATAAGAGACTTCTTTCAAAAACATTAAAACATCTTACCGAACACAAACGTAGATGTTTCGGTAACACTTTAGATTAGGGACCAATTCTTACTATTAACTACTTGCTTATTAGCATGCATATTACTAGCATATTGGCTGTTTATTATTAATGCCTTGTTCTGCATGACCAATATTTTAGATCCCTTCCTACCCCATACCTAAACTTATAATTTGCTGCTTATTAATAGTAAGGCAATTGTTAAGTTTACTGAGGCAAATTTTGTAGTTAATAGTGAGTTAATAGTAAGAATTGGTTCCCAAACTAAAGTGTGACCAGTGTTTCAAATCACCCTTTGATGTGCTGAGTGAAACGTTACAGTACTGTAATCTGCTCATTACAGTAATACACTTACTAACCAAATTAACACATATGATTTAATTGAGTAATCATGTATACTTTTTTTTTTTTTTTTTAACCTGTTCCAGTACCTTGCAAGTGAATTACTGTGAACACATTTTTTGTTTGTTTTTAGAAACTGAGGGACCCGTCATACTAACTTCATGTGATAATCGACAATATGCCACAGAAACCACTGACAGAGTTTCACTTGAACCCATAACTGCTTTAAGTTTAAACTGTGAAAGGAACATTACATTGTTTCAGATCTACAAAAATCATTGCTTCTGTGAAGTTAAAACATTAGGAAATGGAAAGTATCATATTTACCCTGACAGTTTTAGGGAAACTCCACACGTATGAGTCCAGAAACTGCTCGTACTCTACAAATCAGTCAGTGAGACAAATGAAAATGCAAGCCAGCAGAAACAAGAGGCATATGAACAAAAATAATACTGTAACAAACCACAAGAACAGCAACTGGCAACCACAAAACATTCTGTACAGCACTGTACTTGCATTGGCTCCATTCTAGTCAATAATGAATGAAATTCATTGAAAGGTCAAAACACCTTTTGATGAATGTGAGTCCTGTACCTTTTTTTTTTAAATCAAATATAGGTGAACTGCTTCACATTTCCTCATGGAATATAACCTTTAAATAATCAATTAAGAGAATATTAAGTTTATATAGGTTTAACCAAATTTCCCAGAAGTCTCAGACTTAGAATGTTTCAGACTGAGAAACAGTAGGTGGTTTGGCATTAGAGGACATTAAAAAAACAAACAAAAAAAAACCCCTTTGATTCTTCTGTTCAATCAGGTTTTACTGACAATTGCATCTTAAAGTGTAAAAACATGACTCAGTGCTCAGGGTTTTATTCCATTACAGCCATCAAGGCGAGAAAATAAAACATGTTTTAAAACGAGCCTGTAGTTTCTGTTATGCTAAACAGGAAGTTGTGGTATTGTGTTAGACGTCTGAGGCAGACTGTACATCACTGGAAGTTTGTCATCTTCTGTCATTCACCACGTGTCTGGAAAAAGCTTTTACTCATTTACTCTAACGCTATCACGTATTTCTGAGGAAAAAAAAAAAAACCTAGCCCTAGCCTAACATCTTCCTGTAGACATACATGTGCGAGACATGTTTTATCTCTCCTCCCCTTTCTCTCTCTCAACTCATCTCTTCTCCATCCACTCAGCGCGAAGTGCATCGGCCGGACCTGCTCTCACAGGGTCACTTTTGATCTTCTCCGGCCAGCAAGCATTATTAAAGTGCATGACACCCTCTTCACGTCTGAGGAACTCAGCTGTGCCACTTTTCTCTGAGGTCACGTGGGACTGGAGCTGGACTTGAGGCGGTTCTGGGACTGAGATTGTAAAGTTACACTGCTGGGATTGGGTGGACACCCTTCTCTGGTTGGAGCTGGTGGAGAACATTTTATAATCTGTTGTGTTGATTCGCAGGTGAGATTCTCTCATTTTTTGAGCTGTTTTTATTTACATGAACTACAAGAATAATGGTGAACGAGTGTGTATGTGTAAATAAAATAAAATCAGAGGGTGGACATGCTTGTTTGTTTCCTGTGCTATAGATAGTAACACTACTAATGCAGATGTCAGACACTTGATCCTAAGAATTTAAAATGTTTACAACACTGGAATGTGTATTTGGGGCATCCGGCTGCCACTTCTTGTATAACTTTATAGTTGTAACATTTTATCAGACAAATAATTGTATTGTGCCAATTCAAGCAAAATTAATACATTTCTGGAGATAATTATACCTTCAAAAAAGGTAACGGTTGACAATTAATTTGATTTAATATTATTATATTATTAAACTATGAGGTGCGTCTTAGAATTTATTTAATTTATCAACTGATAGTCATACAGTATAGCGTGCAGAAAAAGATGGGACTTTCACTTGTCTTTGAAGTTTTTTTTTTTCTTGAAATGATGATGTAATTATGATGGTTTTAATAATTAGTCATTAATGGAGTGAAATGTGACAAAATATGATGCTAACAGAGATGATACACAGCCTGGAAATTTCCAAAAAAGTGCATCTCAGCATTTCAAGGTGTGTTAACCCTGTTACCATCGTACTGTCCCCTGTATAGCGATGAACTAATCCATTAATAAGTTCAAATTGTTATAAAAATGCTAAAATTGTCATAACAGGCAAGTGAAAGTCCCTTGATTGATTTATTTAATTAATTTGAAGGTCTGTTTGTTTGTTAGCATCATATATGTGACCATGGACCACAAAACCAGTCATAAGTGTCAATTTTTCGAAACTGAGATTTAAACATCATCTGAAAGCTGAATAAATAAGCTTTCTACTGATGTATGGTTTGTTAGGATAGGACAATATTTGGCTGAGATACAACTATTTGGAAATCTGGAATTTGAGGGTGCAAAAAAAAAAAAAATCTAAATATTGAGAAAATCTCCTTTAAAGTTGTCCAAATGAAGTTCTTAGCAATGCATATTACTAATCAAAAATTAAGTTTTGATATATTTACGGTAGGAAATTTACTAAATATCTTCATGGCACATGATCTTTACTTAATATCCTAAGGATTTTTGGTATAAAATAAAAATCAATAATTTTGACCCATACAATGTATTTTTGGCTATTGCTACAAATATACCCGTGCGACTTAAGACTGGTTTTGTGGTCCATGGTCACATGAATAAAAATGAATAAAAACAAAAATGCATGCAGAAAAAAGGACTAAATAATAGTCTATATTTACATATAGTAAAGCTGGCTTCAGTTATTTTTCACACATATGTATTGTAAATGATGAACTCAAATGGCATCTATTTTGTAAAATGACCCCTTTGATTCTTGAGTGCACTGCTCTCTCATCCTCATCTCATTTTAAATATGTGAAATGCTTAACTTGTTAAAAAAGGTGCAGACTTGTCTGATTTTGTATGTGTAATCAACAGTGTCCTCATTGCGTGACCCAAGGCGCTTTTAGGGTCATGTGTCTTTGCGCTGACTTAACAGAAGTTATAACATCAAAATAAAAATTATGCAAGGTAAAACAATCATGCAGTTACATCATTTTCCTGCAGCCTGAGTATGCGGTGGCCTCAGGATGGGAGTTGGTTAGGGAGCGATTATGCCATTCAGAAGGGCTGACAGGAGGTGCAGCCCACCACTCTTCTTTCCAGACCACTAGCCTGTGTCTCAACAGCTCTCAGGGGTGCTCATTAAACCTGTAATTACAATAGCAAAACAAGAATAAAGCAGTGTAAACACATTGCGTAACCTAAGGGAAAGGAAACGGAAAGGAAATCTCCATTAAAGTAGATGTGTATATCAATACTGTACAGTAACTGCTGACTGAAGAATCCCACATTATCCCCGACTTCCTTTCTGCACAAAAGCTGAAAATAACCTACCCAGATTTTTAATACCACTATCACTAAAACAGTTGTTGGAACATTCCTAACATCGATCAAAAAAATCAGTGTAATGCACACTCTCTAATGGCCTTTTGCTTTATTGAACCCTAAATGTGCAATTTGATAGTAAAAACATGCTGTGAAAACAATAACAGCAGGGACACCAAATGATAACTGTTTTTTTATGATTTTCAGCAGCTGCATACTAGTGCTTGTGAAAAAAATGGTACTTAATTGTATTAAATGTGCACTAGTAGTGAACTTCAAATCTTAAAAGTATATTTTCAAAACAAACTCTACTTGCAGATAATGACTTTTTTTAACATGCTTAAGTACACTTTTAAAGTGAAATTGCTGAACCTAAACATAGGAACCTGATAATAATGCTCATTTAAAATAAAACATCTCAGAAACTGCATCTGAAGCCTTCATTTATAATTGCAATTAAATAATATAACATGCAATTAGGTGTCTGAAAACATTACATTAAGTTTGCACTTAAGTTAATCTTTTAAAATGTTTTATTTCTGTAATATGCTTTTGAAAGTATGCTAAAGTATACTTCTTTTTTACAAGGGAGTGAGTAGGAACACAACAAAACCATGTGATTCATTGCTCACTTGTTCCCTTTTGGGATTTTCACGTCAAACGTTCTGAACTTGGAAGATTTTATATTAAAGTACCTGTTTTTCCTTTATGGTACAGTCCCTTTTGTGGTTTGGATCATGTGGTTTTGGTTTAAATTCATTTCTTGGCCTGTTTGTAATCTCTGGTGTGTGAGTGGCAACATGTGCAAAATCCAAAAACATCCTTATGCAGTATTTGACATTTAAAATCATCAGAGATATATGGCATATGTTGGCATAGATTTAAAAGTAAATATTACATTTAAACAACAGTAAACAATGTGCACTTTCTATTTGGTGACACATGATCTAAATTTCAACCACAACCATGTTACAATCTCTAAAGGGCACACCACATTGCCCGCTTATTTGGTGACGTAAATTAAACATGAAGAAAAAAAAAAAAACACTTGCAGGAAAACAGCTCGACATATTTTGAAATGACAGTATCATTTGCATAGAGTTCACAGCAAGTGAATCACAGCACATCATCATGATCTCTTATCCAGAAATAACCGCCAGGACTTGAAGAATAATGATTTGGTGCTATCGTCATTCACAGAAGAGCTGAAGGGGAGGCTGTTTGTAATCCAGTTTTCAATTTTTAATGTATTGTATGGGGGACTGTTGTGCATTTGCTGGTTCAATCTAATTCTACATCTCAAAGTCGTCTTTGAAGCTTTAAGAGTGTGTGCTCAGATTACCCAGCTATTGATTTTTCCTGTGTTTTGCGTGGGTAGGGTGAATTGCGCACATTGCTTAAAAACCGTTGCTCAGTTAGACCTGAATTGAATTTAAGTATGACGTACTGCTGGTAGGCCAATCGCTATAGCAGTTAATGCTGTTAGTACACCTGAGTTTGATATCGTGAACAGATTAAGAAAGCCATTAAGATCTCAAAGTCTCTTATATGAAGCAGACGTTTGTTAATACATTAAATTTTTAAAAAGTCATTTGATACTTAAATGTTTTACTTGTCTTTGTTTGCAGCCACATATTGTGCAGATAATATAATATTAATGAAATAAAAGCCACTTAAAGGGAGATTTCACCCAAAAATAAAAATCATTTACTCGTCCTCAAGTTGTTCCAAACCTATATGAGTTTCTTTCTTCTGTTAAACACAAAAAAAGATATTTTGAAAAATGTTGGTAAACAAACAGTTTCCGGTAGCCATTGACATCCATGGTATGGAAAAAAAACAAAAACTACCTGGTCTATGATGAGAAGGTGCGAGGCGCGAAATACGTACCAATAAGTACATACCACTGCAGTTTCCAACAGAAATGTACACCAGAGGTGGTAAAACATCAAGCACTTGTAATTGCTTTCGTACACAGTTATGATTACAGCTCCATATGTTTCGCTTTCCGGACATAACAAGTTTGCTCTAGCTCAGTCGGCATAGAACTGGAATTAAGATGCGCAATCCTTGGGTACGAATCCCGTGAAAAACATGACTCATGATGAAAAAGCTGAGAGATCTAAAACGGCATGCTTGGGATTGCGTTTTTATGTCACATTCACTTTTGTTCGTACTATCGGGTAGGTTTAGGTGTAGTGTAGATGATACGTTATTTTAAAATTTCACCTAGCATTAGAGTTATAGCGCCACTCAACGGACATTTGAAGTCAGAACTGAGGTGACATCTACAAAACCAGCGTCACATAAAACGTACCATATGTACGTTCATCTGTTCCGGGAGAAAAAACAAACACTCTTTTAGCGCCACCCAGTGGACATTTCACATCGATGTCACGAAATGTACATGGCGGTACGTATTTCGCGTCATGCGAAAAAGTTGGTGTTTCCCCTTGCAGAATCCCCCATGATGATACGGTGGTATGAGTGGTTGTTTGCTTCCTGGTCCAAGTCAAATAAACCCACCCCGTTTGCCCACTACAGTCCCCATGACATTTTTGATCTTGAGATAAAGCTTGGTTTCTCAAGTGAAAATAAGTAAGCTCACTTTAAAATATTAGCAACCTCTCAAATAAACCATACATAGTGAACAGGAGTCTGACTCATTTCTGTGAATGAGTTGTTACAAACAGTTTAACTCCAAAGAACTAGTGCAAAAAAAAAAAAAGATTCAGCGATTCAATGTCATCACGTAGTCCCTGCCACATCACATGCTATAAAATAGCCATATTTAATTAATATACTCCAAATAAGGGTATTTTTTTTGTGCACAGTTCAGTTCATTCTCATTTAGAACCCAAATATAATTTTGGTTACACTTTTATTTTGCTAGTCCACTTTAGACATTTTACTAACTATAAGTAACTTTCAGTTACACTTTATTTTAAGGTGTCCTCGTTACAGTGTAATTATACATTTAAGTACTGAGTAATATTAATTAACTACATGTACTTACTATATTTTTAGGGTTAGGATTAGGGTTTGACATAGGGTTAGTTGCATGTAATTATGCATAATTTACTGTCTTTATAATAGTAAGTACATGTAATGTTTAACAATGTACTGCTATCAACTGATAAACCTATTGTTCAGACTGATTTTTTTTTTGGGTTCAAACGATTTATTGAACAGATCTGACTAAGAAGAGTAATTCATGTATCAATTAGACATTGCAAGCCACATAATTTGAGGTATCATTCATGTCAAGATGAGTTATGGATCAAAATGTTATATTTAAGATTGGGGTATATAGATCCTGCATATGAGCAATAATATGATGTTTGTCTTAAAAGCAAGAATGATAATAGTTCAAGTGCAGCTATAAGGCTTTTTGGTGTATGAATAGAGGTCATGAAAAGACGTGAAACTCAGGTCTTTCTTTCACTGTGGTTGGGCTGTTTACTTTTCTTACAGGTCTTGCGCTGAAGAGCAAGAATTGAAGAGCTGCAAAACCCTTCATATGGAGACCGGCAGCTGTGTAAGACGCAAACAGTGTCTTGAATTGAATTTGAGCAAAGGCTGGCAGCAAGTGAAAAGATTCTCCAAAGGTTAAAAACAAGTTGATGAACTCAAGGGAATATAGGGGAATTGCAGGTAGTGATGAGAGAGCTGCAGTGTCTAGCTGTCAAATGAACTGAGCAGCACAGACGTGAAACTTATTGCCAATTGTTTGTTTTTTTTCTTTTGGAAATTGTAAAATGCGTCTTTCAAAGAGATTTCAAAGAGTAAGGCTCATCACTGATGTGTGAACGGAGGAAATACATGGCATATGTGCAGCATATGAACAGACGTAAAGGCTCTGCCTACAAATATCGATGATCTCCAAGATCTGAGGCAAAAGTTGTTGCAATGCTTTCAAAAAACCAGAGCCAAGGCTTAAATCCATTATAAACTCAGTCCAGCCACATTTTACAAAAATTTTCTTTCCCCGTCGGCCCAAAAACACATTTGCTCAACCATGAAATTAAGTTTAACAGCAAGGGTGACATTTTGCCTTTAATATCAACAACATATCCTAAAATATACAGCAAAAGAAAGAATCCTGGTTACAGAGGTAACAGATTACCTTCATCCCTCTAAACTGACGTATCCTGGCAATATTTCTGCAATATTTTAGTGTTTAGATACAAGAATATATGACACCTTGTCTATGGACTATTATTATAATTATTTCTATTCATTTGTTTTTCATGTTTAACTCTCCATCGTAATCATGGCACATGAAGCCAGAAGAACTGGAGATGACATTTTGCTACTTGTTTAATTTTAAATTAATTACCAGGCTTCCTGCAAGCTGTTATTTTCTGATAAGAATGACTTTGCAACCTTTTGTGAAGCTTGATTTGTAAGGGAGTGGGATGTGTGAAGAGGTGTATATAAATTAAGCAACAAATGTTTGTGTGTACACACACACACACACACACACACACACAGTAGTCAACATCTGAAGTGGATCTATATGTATATATATATAGTGAAAGCCACATTTTCATTCATCCTGCCGTGGGTTTTATTTGATGTGCAGGTGTTTTTAATCTGAGATGCTTTCAGTGATTGTTGTTCGTCTTGGTTGGTTAACCATTACACTTTGACTTAATAAGAAATAAAATGAAAAGTTTTGTGCATCAGGTTGTTCACTTCTCGTTGAAACCACAGACATTCTGCAAATTGCAGCGACCGGAAATGTGTTGTTTTCAGTTGGAGTTGCTATTTCCAAGAACATTTCTGGTTATGTGCCTAATTCGCTATATAAGTTCTGAGTAGTTAATCAGTACATTGTCATTGCCACACTTTTGGTAGATTGATATTTGACATCTGTCATTACAATTAGAACACACAAAATCATTCCAGATTAGATCTAGAAAGGACTTTTTAGAACATCACTACATTGTGCACCATGACAACATCTGCATCATCAACAACAATCAACAGCATGAACGTCTAGCCAAATTTAACCGCATCATAGCTACGAGTGCTCAGATTTTGAAATCTAAAGGTCATTGGTTTACCACTCTTTCACATGCGCTGAAAATCTTAATGTCATGCAACTGATAACAGTATGCTTGACTAGTATGACATATGATTGCAAAGGTCAACTAGTGAAAATGCAATTACAAATATCAAGAATTCAATTTTTCACTAAATGTAATTCTTGATATCAAGAAATTGATTTCTGTGAGTGATGACGTCATTGTTGATATCAGGAATTCACATTTTTATTAGTGAAAATTCCAATGAGGATATCAAGAATTCACAAAAAGTGAAAATTGAATGGTTGATATCAAAAATTCATATCCTGGGAATGATTAAAAGTCAAAAAAGCTTTCTTAGACTAGAGCTTTAATAATGCTTATGCAACTTGACAACACTTTCTTGTTACACAAGTTACACAGTAATGGTAATAGTAAATTATGCATAATTATATGCAATAACTCCAAAACAAACCCTAACCTGGTAGCACTTTATTTTACAGTCTTGTCGCACATGTACATATAGGGTACTATGTACTTGTTATAATAATCACAATAACTCTGTAATAACTAAGTACTAACCATGAACCTAACACATGTAGTTACCTTATATTGTCCAGGGTGTACTTATCTAAGAATGGAATTTACAATATTGCAACATATTGTAAATTCCTGTACTACACAGTCTATTAAGGAGCCATCCATAGTTGCAGTTGTGGTGGTTGCCAAGATCTGACTGCTAAGTTAAAGTATGGTAAATTATGCAAGAACTGGTAAATTTTCCACTTATTTACATCAGGGTTGTGCACCATTTTTAACTGAATTAGAATTCAAATCAAGTCTGAGATAGCAAACTTGATCTAGAATAACAATTACAATTGAAGCAAAATTGAAACTTAATGAATTTTTATGAGCTATGGAATTTTCTGATGCAGATATTTATTAGCTCATTTCTTTCTTTGTGCACACAGATTATGATGAACGCAACATACAGCACAAGCAACTCATCATGTGTGATCATGACCCAGCCAGCAGGTCACCTGCTGATGTCCATCTACATCATAGCTTTCATCCTGGGGCTGCTGTTCAACCTGGTCACCATTGGGCCCATAATTCAGCAGATCTGCAGAAGGAATGTTCTAGGGATCTACCTACTTAGCCTGTCAGTCTCGGATGTCCTGTACATCCTCACCATGCCTCTGTGGATCTATTATTTCAGCAACAACCACAAATGGAGCCTCGGCCAAGGACTCTGCAGCTTGGTTGGTTTCTTTTACTACTCCAACCTGTACATCAGCATCTATCTCCTCTGCTGTATCTCCATCGATCGCTGCCTGGCCATCACCTTCCCGCTGCGAGTCCAAGTCTTCCGCCGCCAGCGCTATGCCTGGATCATCTGTGGGCTGGTCTACGTTTTTGTCATGGCCTTGCACTGTTTGGTGCTGTACCTGGATAAGTTATCGGATCCACTGGACGACAATGAACAAACGTGCTACGAGACATTCCCCATGACGGAACGCATTGCGATGTTCAACTTGATACGGGTCGGAATTGGTTTCCTCTTGCCTCTGGTGGTCATCACTGTCTGCTACTGGTTGATCCCAACCAAGGTGCAGCAAAGCAGAGGGGTGGACGATCAAGGCAAGCGCAAAGTGAAGCTTCTGTCTATGGGGGTCATTGGAATTTTCTCCTTCTGCTTTGCGCCATACCATATCCTCCTGATGGTGAGGTCCATCGCCTTCTTTTATTTGGGAGAAAAACAAACCTGCAGTTTTGAACAAGCGATGTATTTGCCCTTCACTTGCTCCCTTGCTCTATCCAGCCTGAACAGCGTGGTGGACCCAGTGCTCTATGTTTTGGCCAGTAATGGAGTAAGGGAGGACATGAGGTTGTTCTGTTGGAAAAACAAGCAGAGACAGGTGACAGGAAGCCCTCTTGTTGATTCCAAAT
>JAFVLL020007221.1:0-91480 GCA_021397915.2 Tor tambroides | reverse complement strand
ACCTACCACTTTAATTTCCCCAACAATATGAGCTTCGGACAGCCTGGCTATCCATCAGTGTCTGGCAGCTCAGCTCGGCTCTGAAATATGTGCTACCAAAGCATGTTGGAAAACTAATACCTGGTCTATAGTCTAGTTATTGTGTAGTTCACTGTGATTAGATCACATTCTGATAACAAACACATTTATGAATTCTGGATTATTATTATTATAGTTAACTAAAAAAAAATTGCCACTTGAAATAAAATAAATGTTAACTTAATACTTTAAAGTGAAAACGGACAATTTGACAATAAAAACTAATTTAAAATATTTTATATATATATAAGAACTGGATGAACAAGCAAATTTCAAATACATATGAAGAGTTCAGATGCAAAAGCCTCTAAGTACGTCTGACGTTTTTTCTTTAAAATTAGCATTTCTTTCTGGCTACTATGTATATAGGTTTCTATGCAAGTACTGGTACTTCTGAATGGGTTGAGGCTAGGATTTAGTGCATTTGAAGTGAAAGTACTTGATGAACACATAATATGTGTGGAGAACATTCACTCAGTATTGTTATCTCATTTTTGACCAAGATGGCTTTTAGAGGATTTTGCATTGGAACTCTTCATATAGATAGATAGATAGATAGATAGATAGATAGATAGATAATGTAAGCATTTACACATCATAAGCATTGACACAGCTACACAGGGGCACAAATCTGATGCAGCTTTTCATGGCAGTCAGCACTAATCATACCGCAGGCTTTAGAGGAAGAGCTGCCTGGATATCTGTCCATCATTTCTTTGTCACTGATAGAGAGTCGTTCTGTCCCTCCTCTAGCGGTGGAACAAATCTGATAATGAGAGAACGAGTGTGACAGTGAGGTAGGGCTGAGCTTTCAGCAAATTAATAAAACATGTCTTGCCACAGAAAATGTGATATATGCCTAATCTGCCTAAACCTGCATTTGTTGTAATCAAAGCAAACATTTGTGAACATGCAGTCGTTCATGGTTGTAGTACATCCTATATTGCATAAGAGTATAACAACCTATATATAATCTGGATTAAACCTTAGACATTTTGTGCAATCTTCAGCATCACGTTTTATGAGAACATAGGTTTGCCATTTCATGGTCTCACACCGTATTTATTTCTCATTAAAGGCATCTAATAGCTCTTGCCTAAAAATCCATAACCTTAACCTTGTCATTATGCACATTATCAGCAGTTTCAAGCCCATCAAAAGAAAAAAGCATGTTGAATAGCAGCTGTGTACTCCTCTCATTATCTGTGCTGAACCTGCAGTCCCAGTCTATCAATTCACGACACTGTCTCAGTCCATAACAAATGAGTTCTTTACACCACACAGTATGGGCATAATTAGTTTTGTCTTGATTGATTGAATGGTGCCTTACTACTACACTTGTTTTACAATAGCACAGCACTGTAATTCATTAAATTGTCAATACTTCATATATTTGATGTAGTGGACAAGCCTGTTGTTAAATATAATGGTATGTTGCTAATTTACCTATTATGAAATATGCAGTATTATATAAACAAAGGCAATTGACCAAAACGTCACATCATGTTGTACATACTCAAATTTTACTTTAATAAAAGCAGGATATATTAATGACTTTAATAGTCATAGACAGCATGTTGCCTTTTCACCGAATATATCAGGCATATTTAAAATAACATTTAATAATGTAATTGTTGAAAAATACTAAATAAAAATTTTTATGTAAAATTATACATTTATATTATTTAGTGGAACCCAAATTGAATAATGAAACTCAAGTAGGTTATGATGAATAATGAAGGTAATGAAAAATATAAGTCTAATTTTTATGAAAGCATTAAATTATTCATTTTAAGTCCATTAATTATAATAAATATTAAAAACCTCAAACACACAACATGCCACTAGAGGCCTTCTGTCCCAATTCTGAGGAGATCTTTTGTACGCTAAAGGTCTGAATTACCTTTTCACTTGAAAATAAAAACAATATTTTTACTTTACAAATTTAATTAAATTTTAATATGCAAAATAATATAAATACATAGGTCACTATTATCCAATAACAAACAATTAAAAAGAAAGTCAAATGGGTTTGGAATAAGATGAGGGTGTGTAAATTATGAATTCTAATTTTGGGGTGAACTATAGCTTAAATGTTCAGTTGAAATATCAAAATTAAGAGCATAGCTATGGATAATGTACTGAAATGAGATTTAGAAAATTTTGTGAGATGTAATGTCATTGATCAAGACAAAAATCTTATCTAATCTAATCCCATTTTGTGACTGAAGCTTGTAACTCATTTGTTGCCTTATATTCATTGTTCTTTTACGCCTTTTTGAGTCTCCACATAAAAGACAGTAAAAGAAAATAATGTGCCTAAAGCACGTCTTCAGCAGACAACAGAGGCTGCCATGCTTCAAACTGTTCAGGAGATTCTATGGAATAGGTTTCTTGTTTGAGACACCTGAGACTCTACTGGGCCTGGGGACAGTAACACTGACAGCTGCTTGACTAAAAAAAAAAAAATAAAATAAAATAAAAACAACAAAGATGTACCAAAAGAATACAGACATTGCTCTATATAAAATATAGGAGATGTCTGAATAGCAATAGTCAGAGAAAACATTGTGAATATTTGTAATGTGCTGTTATCTAACCACTGATTATGTGATCATATTGCTCTGTCACTGTACAGTAATTGCCCACTCCCTGTGTTGGGATTCGGCTTCATATGCTGATGCCCATTAGGCCAAATGGGACTGCGATGCAAGCTGGACTGACCCTGAGCTGCTTTAAAACACCATGTTCTGCCCACCCACCATCTGTCCTCAGTGAATGCCCAGCCTTGGGCACAAATCTGGAATTGATATAGAAAATACATCTCCAGCATCAGCAGTGGTAAGACAGCTTGAGATTAACACCCCTTCCAGTAGTCTTTTTGGTAACACTTTATTTTAAGGTGTCCATAATACAGAGTAATTACCTAGTTAAGTACTTAGTAGTAGCTGTAACAATTATTAAGGAATTTTAGCTCTGGTCAAGCTTTTATTATGAATTTTAGCTGTAGGGAATTCAAATATTAAAATTAGGGTTGATTTGATATGATTAATTGATATTAATCAAAACGTCAGATTTATACTTCATTAACAATCGTCCCGCGATTTGTAATATCAGTATATCTGTAACGATTTAGTTTATCTTATTTAGGCCAACAAATAGAATAAACCAAATATTACTTTATGCAAATTTATGAGCATAGGCAACAAGATCTGAGCACATTGTTTGATCTGAAATATTACACAACAGAAAACAGATTTCTTTTGATGAAAGAAATGGGAGTTTATTGCTATTCTATGACACGAGACTAACAAACAAACATACATACACACAGGTACACACGTTCTGGCAAGAAGAAAGCAATGTTAAGACAGTTAAATTCTAGCCCTTGTGGCTATTTCGTGAACTTCCGCCTAGGGAGTTACACAAACAGAGAACTTTTATCTTTGCTTTTAAAGATTAATTCAACCAAGTTCAGCAAACTTTGGAGAAAGAATTGTTTGTACTTGCTTAAAGTTGAGATCACAGCTGATCGGTGGTTTTCGTTTCGTTTCTTTCCTGGTTTGGGGAATCCCGCGTTGATTGGCTCTTTGCTGTGACGTCTTTCTGACGCGTTTCAAGGAAAGCCCTCCTGTGATTGGCGATTGGTTTCCTGGTGACGCGAAAGTGGCGCGGTTTAAAGTTCTTCTCTGAGTTCTTGAGTCAGCTTCAAGCTTTGAAAAGGTTCTTCAGATATTGACTAAGTATTGGTTCGATGTTCAGCTGCTCGGCCGGGTGTTAATGGCGGTGAGCGCTTTTGGAGAGCCTCACTGAGCCGAAGTCAGAGTTTCAAGCAGCGCGCGAGCAAGAAGAGAGCCTTAAAAGTCTTTGTCATAGGGATTTAACCGGAGGCATGCTGTCCAACCCCTAGAGGCTTCTACCAATCACATTGTTCCTTTAGGGCGGAGCCCCGCCCACACGGCTCAGTTTTCCGTGCGTGAGTTATCTGCTAATAAAACGTGTCTCATGGAGGGAAACATCCTAGCAGATTTCTATAAAGTGTTATAATCATTCCTTATGATGCTAAAACTTAATTTTCATTCACACAAAATTGTTGCATTTATCATAACGATTAATATGAGACCAAACTTCAGCATATTTCACACACGTTAATAGCTTTCCCTGTTAAAACACACAAAAGGGTTCAAATTAAAGATTAGAAATAACCCATCATGCATATGATCCTAAATTCTAAATAGTCACATCGAACATGTGAAACTAACAATAGCGATCGGGAAAATTAGACATCAAAGATTATAAAATAATATTACAGATCCCAATAACATAGTTAAGCTTATAAACGACAACCTGAGTATAAAATACAACTTGAAAATAAAATACGACTTGAATATATATATATTGTTTCGCTACATATTGCCGTGATGGTAGCAGCTACTGCTGTGTAATTTTGTGAATTATTTTAAACCTTTGCCTACGTGCGAATATGCACGCACATTCTTTCTGGAATGCAAAGGGAGGGCAGACAAAGGGGTTACGAGGTCCTTTTCCAGATGGGTCTGCTCAATTTCAAACCATAAAAATGTCTTTCTTTGTTGATACCATCATTGAATTGTGTTTATCCGATGGGTAGTTTATGCGTGAGGGGGTCGTGGTTTTGCGCCCCCTCTGTTTCTGGAATATCTCCAGACAAGCAGTTTCTTTGTTCTTTTAGGTGAGTTCGCCTGAACGGAGTCAGTTATTGCTGTTCTGTGCTTGCAAATACAGGACGTGGTTCTATAAATCCATCAGGGTCTTAGAGTTTCATGTTGATAAAGAGTTTTAGGGCAGGAAATCGGCCATGGTGCTGGTCCTTTGTGACCTTTTAATGACCACAGCGTGGAAGGGAGAACTCAGTCACTTTCTGCTTTTGGAATGTGCTGTAGTTGGAGTTGTGTCTGTTCACTGAGTCTCTACATAGCTGTTGTACTTACATGAAATAAAATGTACTTACCATGTAACTAAGTTATGGAACAGCCTGTACTTACAGTTTGTAATTATGTACATATAATAGGCAGCTACTGTTACACATATGTAACAGACCGAGTCTGTTACACAGCTACTTATGTAACCAAAAGAATGTTACATACGTGTTGCAGACTTTATACAACGTAATTATAAATGTAAGTAATACATTTCTAATTACATTACAGTTACATAATATTACACAAACATAAGCTACTTAAAATAAAGTGTATCAGGATTGTACTTAAGTGTACTTCATGTGTATCTATACTGTACACCTTATCCAGCTGCACCTTAGTTTGATTTAACCCACCAGTACACAGCTAAAATACATGTAATACCTTTCTAATTACATTACAATTACAGAATATTACACAGGCATAAGCTACTTAAAATAAAGTGTATCAAGATTGTACTTAAGTGTACAAGTAGCTGTGTAACAGACTCAGTCTGTTACATATGCGTAACAGTAGCTGCCTATTACATCTACATAATTACAAACTGTAATTACAGGCTGTTCATAACTTGGTTACATGGTAAGTACATTTTGTTTCATGTAAGTACAAAGGCTACTTCTAAGTACTTAATTAGGTAATTACTCTGTATTATGACACCTTAAAATAAAGTGTTACTGTATTTTTCTTCTTGAACGCACAGTCACATCTTTGAAACCTGAACAAAATTGCTTTGATTATTGGTATATTAAAGGAATTGTTCACCCAATAATTAAAATTTGCAAAAAATTTACTTACCCCTAGATGTAGTTTGTTTCTTCTTCAGAGCAGATATGGAGAAATTTAGCATTACATCACTTGCTCACCAGTGGATCCTCTACAGTTGCCTTTAGAATGAGAGTTCAAACAGCTGATAAAAACATCACAATTTTCCATAAGTAATCTACATGTGCGTGGATGAGATGTATTTATCTCTCGTTCTGACGGCACCCATTGACTGGAGAGGATCCATTGGTGAGCACATAATTTAATGCTAAATTTATTCAAATCTGTTCATTTACTGTACATCTTAGATTGCCTGAGGGTGAGTACATTTTCAGCAAATTTTCATTTGTGGGTAATTCCTTTGATGCACTGTGATTGCAAGAATTACTATTTGTGGGCACTCAATATTTCAGATCAATAAGATTTCTATGTTGACATCTTTAAAGGTTAAACAGACAGTATGCATGTGGGAATAAATGTAAAATGTTTTCGTTTTTCATTCCTGTGTCCCTTCAGGTAACAGATGACATCCTTGTATAACGTCATATAAACAGAAGTCGTTTCACAAATCTTCAATCTTGTTAGATTAGGAAAAATTTATTTTAACTCTTTAATAATATTAGGTTCATTTTTATTAGTTTTGTATCTTGCAAATTATGAACCTGTGCTGTACAAAAATGTGTAATTGTAATTCTTTCTGAGAGCAGTTAGATTATATGTTGTTATATGAGCTGTTCATGAATGAGTTTTATATTTTACGGTCTCATGTGCAAAGAAGAGTATAACATTACTAAACATTTGCTTCTAATTACATCAATTTTAAGAGGCCTCGCAGACACTAAATTAGAGCTCGTCTGCACACACTGTACCACGCACGCAAGCTGCATTGTTGCTCTTCTCATAACTGAACAGAAAAGTAGACATCCAGAAAGACATTAAAAAAAACTGTCAGTGCCTTTATTTTCATCTGTCACTTATAAAATCAGTAAGAAGAATCATTGAAAACTCTATCATGTTTGTGTTTCTTTTCATACACTGGGAGAGGTCATTTCCACTGCCTGGTACATTGTGTCAGAATCAGCAGAGAGGAAACACAATGTCTTTTCTTAAAATAATGGCTGTCATCAGTACTGAATTCTAATTTGCACATTACTGTTTACAGTGTTGTTTCAAATAGCATGAGATATTTCATGAGTCAAATGAGTCAGTTCCATATCTCTTGGAGAACATGAACCTAAATGTGAAATGTGTTTTATTTCCTGACAGAAGTAATGAGACTAGATCAGTAATGAACTGTTTGTTATTAAAACTTTATTTACCCAGGTTGGTGCCACAGAGAATTAAATCTCTTTTATAAGATAGACCTGCACAGGAAAGACAGCAACCACATTCAGACATCATTAAAATACTCATATAAATTAAATTACAGTTCTTTAAACATATTCAATAAGCACACTGAAAAGCAGGAAGGAAACAAAAAGGGGGAAAATCAAACATTTATAGCAATTACAAAAAAAGAGATTAAAATTATGTATATATACGCTACACAGTTGCTCTTTCTACTTTTCTACACCAGGAGGTGGCGACAAGCTACTGTTATTATAAGTGAATCATTGAATTATATTATGTTATATTACATTATATTATATTATATTATATTATATTATAAGAAAGAGTATGATGTGTTTATAGCTTAAGTGAAACTGAAAATAAAATCCATTTTATTTTATTAAAAACAATTTAATGTGTAAACAACAAGAACCGTGCAACCTATAGAGTTAAATGCTTTGCTAGGAGGCACATACAGTCTATTGAGAATAATCTTAGATCAAACCTTTTTTTTTAAACCATAAAACAATGTCACATGAAAATGAGTCCTTGTTCCTTTAGTTTTAGAGCAAAAACATATCACAGAAACAAATTTTCAGCAAAGGACTTGAGTGCTGATTAATTGGTCCCTGCTTATTCTGAACATGTTGGTCCTAAAATGTGACAAACGTTAAAGGGGTATTTTGTCTGATACAACCGAATTCTGTATTAGATATCTGTAAGGCCTACGTGACGTAATATTACACTGTTGTGGCCATTGATATAGAATATAACGTGCAAGACATAATTATTTTTGAAATGTTGTCATTGTAATGGCTAAAAATATTCTTCACTGTGACTCTGAAGTGGTATAGAAGCTTTGTGAACGCAAGTTTCCTTACAAGCTGTGGCAATGTTGAGGGTCTGAAGCTAATGTTGTTGACGCTTGCAAACCAAGAGCCAATCCATCAGGAGGAGGTCGGAGGAAAAAACAACGACGGCGAGGTACTTCATCGTTTTAAAAGGCTATTCATCACAGCAGTCGCTGCTGTCAGCTTCTGCTCCAATATTTCCAGGGGAGGAATCAGGAACTAGCCAGACTCCTTCCTCAGTTTCTCCAAGAAGAGAAACAGCACATCACGAGCTTGCCAGATGCCAGGAAGAGTCGCTGTCTCATGTGTGCTCTCACACACTCAAAAGCACACACTCTCAGTAGTTGTTTTCCCATGAGCCCTAAAGGTGTGTGGGCCACACGCATGTGTTTGAGAGAGAAGAGCAGATAAGCAGGGATCAAAGAGCCATTGCGAGCTTTACAGCCTCACAGAGAAACTGAGCTGGATGCAGTTCCAAAACAGACAACAGACAACGCTGCTTCTCTGAATACATACAGATATTTTTATAGCATCTAGTTCTGTTTCTTTTTGCAATATTCTGTTTTAGTTATACAATATTGTTTATTTTCAATATTGGTATTTTGCAGATTATGAATGTTTGAGATATTTTACATTATGCAGATTACTCTGAACAGATTAGCAAGATTCACATATTCAAATTAAATCACCTTTACTTGGATTACTGTCACTTTCAGCAGTTTGCAGTAGGACATTTCAACATTTGCATGACTTCAATCATCTGTGTTTCCATTTTGCAAGTTTTCCTGTTTGACTGTTGCACTTCAAGTGTCAAGTTCAAGAAGTTATCTTTTTAATCTCTCTAGACCTTGTGTTATTTTGCATTCTACTGCCCTGCTGCTCCCCTTTTTATATGCAAAAACATGTTCTGTGCATTTTTTTTCTATTAAATAATCTATATAATATCAAACAGTGTAGTTCTAGGCCTATAAAAGAACATATGCAGTTCAGTGATGCCAAAAATCCTCATCATACGCATTGTGACTGTCCCTTAAGTGAACTTAAAGAGAAGACAGACCAGTATTAGTCATGCTCCATGGTCAATAACGCTCAATAGTTCACCTGAATCCCTCTCATGCAGAATCGACTCCTTGAGCTGCAAACCAGTGAAGCTTGCAAAGCAAGACTGAATATGCCCTATAAATAAGTTTCAGAAAAATTTAAACATGAGTACACCTCAGCATGTCAGAACTGTATTTCAAAAAGAAATGTACTTTCAAAAGTCAGTCCTCCTAGGGCCATTCTTGAATGTTATATTTTAACATTCATCTTATTTGCAACCTCTGTGGTAATCTCTTATAATCATTTATCATGCTTCACAAAATAAAAAGGACTTCTTATGCTCTGCAAGATTATATGAATTTTTTTGTTGCTACTTGCAGAACCTTTTAAAGGAAAAATCTAAAGGAATAGTTCACACAAAAATTAAAATATGCTGAAAGATGTAAAAGACTTTGTTTTTTCACTGGAACAGATTTGGAAAAATGTAGCATTACATCACTTGAATTGGTGAATGGGTGCCGTCAGAATGAACCCCTGATAAAAACATCACAATAATCCACAAGTCCAAATGACTCAAGTCCATCAATCAACATCTTGTGAAGTAAAAATAAACGGTCAAACCAGTTCTTCTAGTTGTATGTAAATATGAATCCTCTATCCATAATATTGCTTTTTATGGTGGAAAAGGACAAATATATACAGTATGTGGATTTTGGAGGAAGTCACAAGACATTAATTGTCATGTGGATTATTGTGATGTTTTTATTAGCAGTTTGAACTCTCATTCTGACGGCACCCATTCACTGCAGACAAGTGATGTAATGCTAAATTTCTCCAAATCTGTTTTGATGAAGAAAAAAACTCATGTTTCGGATGGCCTCGGGCAGGGCCAGATTATGATACGGCTGTCCGGAGGGAACTGTACTTCAGCTGGGCTCTCCTCTGGTCTAGTGCCCTGAGCACATGCCTGTTAGGCATGTGCGTTAATCCGGCCCTGGCCTCAGGGTGAGTAAATTTTCAGCAAATTTTCATTTTTGGGTGAACTGTTCCTTTAATGTGTATAGTGATTTGAAAAATCATGTAGCTTATTTTCGTCTTCTCTTCCCAACAGTTAGGTCCCCCCACTAGTAATATCTATGGCTAAAATTGGATGACATTCACTTTCCAGCAATGCGTTTCCAATTCAAGGAAAAAGAAATGTTTGTATTGTTTGTATCTAAATTCAGGTCAGTCAGACATCTAACATCTTATATCCTACCAGCTCACGTTGTGTCTTAATTGAGAGTATCTGTAAGACAAATAAAAAGTAGACATTTTTATTGCTTCTAGCTTTTAGTACGCAGAGAGTAAACCTCCCTATGGCTGTTTCTTTATCTACAGTTATTCTGTGCATTTTTTGTTTTCACCTTGCAATATATAAGCAATGGCCCTGAGTTTAAAATCTATCTGCCTCTTACACCGTTTAACTTTCGCCTCTGGTACCAGAGCAGGAAATGAGGTCATGACTGGTGTGGCGTTGGCTCATGTGTGCTCCTGCTGTCTGCTCATCGACTGTCTGGACGTGTGTAAATCTGGCGTGTGTTTATTGATCCGTTACACCACTGTTAGCCCCTTTATCAGCCGTGAAATGGCCTTCTGTCTGCCTACCTGGCCATGTCTGGCAGTTTAATTCCTTTGGGTGGTAGAATAAGCTTGATTCATTAGTGCAATAAAACTGCTTTAGAACACAAAACACACAAAGCTAACAGAATAATAAATCAGCATGAGAAAACAAACTGTTATGATAAAATTATTTTTATTTTCTTTTTTGTAGAATGATTTTTAATCATTTAAATTATTGCAATCGATTTAGGTTCACAGAGTTGGATCACTTTTTATTTGTAAATATAACATATATAGTGTTTGAGCTACAAACTTGTATAAAGCCAAACTGTTTTCATAATGTGGATGAAAAATAAGGTGATGAGTTTTGAATTACAGCAGAAGAATGTTAATTTTTGCATGAACCATATTGAATTGAAGGTAGTTAGATTGAACCTGTGTTTGTTATTCAAACATTCACTGTCTACATTGTCAACTACCTATTAAAACGACTTTTGGAAGAATTTTTATTGGTATTTTTCAGTACTGAATAAAATATATTTTGTAATCAACATATTTTCTTGATGCTTTGGTACAGTCTATCTGGGATTGCATTGTCCACTCTCATGCTCTCTCTACTTATGCGCTACTGCTAATCAAATTGTACACATTTGCCTCCTACAGCATTTGCCAAAACTTAAAATAGTTACCTTTTTCATGAGATCAAGTTATGCCTGGAGATTATATATAAAATGCTGCTTTAGATTTTTAGCCAAAATTATGTTTCTTATAAAGCAGCATAATCTTTCTGGCTACTTTTGGAACAGTCTTTGCATATGAAATGTCTCTGATGTCTAGGTAGGCAGCTTAGTAGGATTTAAAGCTGAGCCTGTATATCAATGTATGAAAACGCTATATTCTTTGACTGAAGTTTGAAGAAAGCCTTTAAACAGCTTTTTTCCTGAAGCATAATATCGCTCTTTGTTGAGCCTGTTTAACACACGCAAACTGTTCATTTAAACTGAGAGCTCCACTCATTCCCGATTCTTCATACTGCTCCAGGATAATTCCATTTTGAATCATGGTCAGAGGGAATACAGAAGAAACGCTGCCATGGTGGCTGCTTGTCTTTTCAAAGCCGCAGGTTGTGAGGGTATCAAGTGTAATCAGTTCTTTGATTAAGAGTGAATTGGGGGGAGAATCAGTTTGGGGTGCTTCAGATGAAAAGGAGGCAGGATTTAATTGTGCCCGCAGCGGCTGAACACTTTTCTGAAGTGTGTTACCTTTTCACGCTATTGAGAACAACTGGCCGTAGGGTTCTCATTATGCCATTATGTTTAATTTGCATCTGGGGTTTTATGAATAGCCTCCACTGAGAACATGTATCTTTTTCCCTCTCCCACTGCTACAGTGCCAGCTGTGGTGTGAACTTTGTTGGAGGAGCTAATCAAATGCCTTGACATGATGTTGTGATGAATAATAAACTGTCATAACAAACGATGCAGCAGACATGCTGCCTTCAATGTTGTTTTCTGCTTTTTTCTTACTTAATGTGTACTGTAAATTGCTTTTCATATGACTGAAAGTGCATACAGTTTTGCCAAATAATAGACAATATTATGACAATCGTAAATGACATTTCCGAATTTTCAGCTTTCGTTCATGTCAATTTAACACTAATACTACTAGTAAAAAAATGATATTGTAGAAGTCAGTTATAAGGCTAAAAGCTAAGCAAGGGGTAACGTATGGGGGAGTCAACAATGAAATGAGCATGCTTTTTCATGTTTGGACTAGTTTTTGAATGACTACCATTGTGTGCTATTTGAGTTTCTTTTGGTTTTTGCATTTTTGATAAAATATTAATGATTGAAATATCAATGAAATCAAAGGCAGAATAGCTTTGGAGTTTAGTGAGTGGGACTGTGAGTAGTTTTGATATTCTGTGTTTGAAGCTTTGCTTGTATGATGGAAGTTGCTTCAAACATTTACTTAACTTAAGGATCTGATAACCCTAATGTTTCCTTGGAGACACATTTGTTCAGACACATTGGGGAAAAAAAGAGTCCTTAGATGAACACTGTTCTGAACACAGTTTTACTTGTTAAAAATGTGTTTTCTTAACGTAAAGTGACCATTTAAACTCAATTCGTAGATGTTTTGTAGCAGAAACCTAAATGAACTAACCATAATTCTATAACATAATTGTAACCCCAATATGTTAATATTACAGAAGCTCTTTCAAATCCCAACTTAACAGAACAATAAGAATAAGTTTGGAGTATGGAGTGTCAAAACCATAGCTATAAACAGGTTTGGTGCTCATATATTTTACAAGGCAAATGTAAATGTGTTCTTAAGAAACAGGTCAAGATGATGTGAGAAACAACAATGATAATCTTCAACTTTTACATCCCACAGAACAATAAAAACTAAAATGTTTACCCTCTTTTTCATTTATCTCAACACATACAATAACACTTAATTTTAACATTTACTCTTCCCATCCAGCTCCATGCAAAGCATGCTGGGAACTACAAATCCCTTGCCCAGTTTCAGTTAATGCCAACAAATATGATTCATGTATTCCCAACACAAATGGATTAAGTAAACATCTATTTGACAAACTGAACTGGATTGCACAAAATCAAATTAAGTTTAGGAATTGTGTTGCATTAGCTCATTTTAATTCAATTAAACCATGAGCCAAAATGAGTTTTGTACAGTTTTGCTTCTATTTCTTAAAGCTTCACCTGTCATATTTATCTGAGTAAATAATTCATGCCGCCAGCAAGTGCTGGCAGTGCAAATATCTAAAATGTTTTTAGAGAAAAACAGGTTATGCAAAACAAAAAAATGCAAAAAAAAAAAAAAAAAAAGTTTTTCAAACTCTTAAGTCCAAATGAATGTGGATACCATTCTGTGCTGTTTCTATGGTTACACCTGTACAAAGTGTAATGCCACAATTGTTTAGTTATTATAAAGATACTTTACACAAAATCAAGCATATGGAGTGTCAAAACCATATCCATAAACAGCTTTGGTGCTCATATTTTATAAGGCAAATGTAAATGTGTGCTCAAGAATCAGGTCAAGGTGATGTGGGAAAAACAACTTTGATGATCAGACCAGCCCATATTATTCATAATTCCCAGCACTGCAAGGAACAGCTGAAGAATCTGCATGTGCTGAAATATGATGACTTTTAAGTACCAAGAGACTTGAGTAGTTGCATCTAGAATCTCTACAGTGGTGTACAGAATTAAATGTCATGTCTAATTTCAGTCTAAACCATTTGAAGGTTATCTGATGAGAAATCAGATTTCAGGAGGATAAAAACTTTCAGAAGTGCTCTGGAAAATGCTCTCTGCTCCTAACCCTCCACCCATCTTAAGACCCCCGGTTTTAGACATGATTGATTAGATGAATCACCCTCCTGCAGGAGCAAGACACACTTAGCACACTATGATCTGTAGTGATGTTAAACGATTAGCATCTACTGAAGGGTGGATCGCCCCTGGGGCATGAATGAATGATTTAAGCAAGTTATTAGCCAGTTCTGTAGATGCATATTAGAGGTGTGGGGAAAAGTCAGTACAGGTTGTCTGTCACAATGCAGATATACTATTGCCTAGTCTAAGTATTGTAATAATTGTTGTCATTATCTTACAATTTGAAGGTGCTGTTTAGCAGTAAAAAACAGAGCCATCTGTTCGTTTGTTTTTTGCTCTTTGTTTCCTTTGTCACCTTTTCACAAATGTTGGTTATATATTTGTGGTAACACGTTTAGACACATCATTTGAATTAGGTGTCTGATGGCAATCCATCTGCATGTGGCATAATTGATCTGAAATGCCCCATGCTGTCAGTGCCAAATGCCAGTTGCTCTGGCCCTACATGTATATATTACATTACAGATGGCTTGTCAGCAGTGGGGTTATTGTTTGACTGTCATGCCTTCTGGTTTCAAGCATGAGTTGCTGCATTTTAGACCATCCATGTCTGACCTTTCCACCAAAAATATCTAAGCCTTTGTTGGGTTACATGCCATTCTTTCTATTTAGGATAGTTATATTGATGTTGTGCTACAAATTTCTGCAATAAGCACAGATAGTAACACAATAGAAGCAGGTTAAACCATAATAAACATGACTGGCAAGATGGAGCTATACACTACGGTTGTTTTTTGCAAGAAATTAATCACATTTATTCAACAAGGATGCATTAAATAGTTAAAAGTGACAGTAAAATGTATGTCTGGATTTTTAAAAAAAAATTACATTTAACATTTCAAAGAAATGTCTAGTCATCCTTAAAAAATGTATGATGGTTTCCACAAAAATATTAAGCAGCACTGTTGTCAATATTGATAATAATAAGAACCATTTCTTGAGCAAATCAGCATATTAGAATGATTTCTGAAGGATCAAGTGACACTGAAGACTAGAGTAATGATGCTGAAAATTCACCTTTGCCATCATAGGAATAAATTACATTTAAAATATATTCAGATAGAAAACAGTTATTTTAAATTGTAATAATATTTCACAATATTTCCATTTTTTCTGTACTTTGATCAAATAATTGAAGCCTTACTAAGCATATGAGACTTCTTTCAAAATATTAAAATGTCTTGCTGACCCCAACTGTATTACAGTGAAATGTAAACCTATATTCAAACTATGAATAACCGTTTTAGATATTTTTACAGTCAAAGTGAATCAGATCAAACTTGCTCTGATTTAACTCAACACACAAAGCATTCTGGGTAACCAGCAATGGCAAAATATATATTTTTTTTTTTCGGAGGCTGAATGCTGAATGCTTTTGTGATATTTGAGGTACATTCAAAAATACTAGATTAGCACAAAATACAAGCACACCCTCTACCTCCCGGTGTTTCTCAGGGCCCCACTGCTGTTATAACAAGATCTCATAAATCACCTCATCTCCTGCTGGTAGCAGTCACAATTGTGTCCTTCTCACGTTGTGTGTTTTGTGTGTGTTTGAATGAGAGGAAAAGGTTGCCATAGACAATCCTATGTAGGGGTGTGTCATCTCAGCCTTTCCCTCAAATATCTTAAAGGGACAGTTCATCTAAAATTGAAAATTTGGTCACAACTTATTTTAACGTCCAAATCGTGCTATTAAGAAACCATTAACTATGACTTTTGCCTCAATAAACTCCGAATTTGTTGCTTATTAATAGTTAGTAAGGTAGTTGTTAAGTTTAGGTGTTGTGTAGGGTAAGGGATGTAGAATATTGTCATGCAGAATATGTGCTTTATAAGTACTAATAAACAGCCAATATGTTATTAATAGACATGCTAATAAGCAGCTAGTTAATAGTGAGAATTGGTCCCTATACTACATTTACTCACCCTCATGTCATTCCCAGCATGCTTTGCTTCAGACTGTATAAGGAGAGAAAATGTGTTGTACCAGATTAATATGGAGGAGATCTGTTAGTGCTAATGTGCTAATGTCATTTTAATAGTTTTATTCATTTCAGTTACATTTTAGCTACACAGTGTTGGAATAGTTTATATTAATTTAATATTAAAATATATATATTTGTGAACTCAGATATAAATTCACAGTACTCAGAAATAGTTAATCTTTACAACTTAATTGGTAAAGGCAGTTTAATTAACTTGCACAAAAGAAGATATTTTATCAATTTGTAAGTCAGTGAGGTCTAGAATAAAATTGGACCTCATTTTGTTTCATTATAAGTAAAATAAATAAAAATAAACACTACTATACACATATACATTATAAATAATGCAATGATGACAGAATATTCATTTTTAGATGCACTACAGATTAAGGCACAAAAAAGTCTTCATTATCTCATGCTCAGTCCTCCTTAAAAAAAACCTAGCATCGCTTCTGGTTGCTGTACACTATTGAGATACTCATAGTTCAGTCCTGTTAACAAAAACCAATCACTTCAAGCACCCTAATTCTTAAAGTGTTACATTCCAGACAAAAGAAAATAACTCAGTGTGCTTGTATGTGTAAAAATCATTTTCCCATTGCCATGTCCTATTGTCTGCAAATGATTGTTCCTCAAACACCGTAGAAGCAGAGAAATTACAGGTAGAATTTCAATTTCCCACTAAATACAACAAAACACTAATCAAGCCTATTCAGTGAACAGCACACAGCATTGCTAGCGAATAACAGAACTGAGAGTGTATTACACTAAGAGATAACAAAGCAGTACGGCTAGACCGACAGTCTCTGGGCTTCCCGCACACGCGTCTGGCACGAACATGTACCACGCTCTTCGAGTACATGTATTGTATTAAAGGCATAACTCACGGCAGTCAGGCCCATAGTATCACAACTTGGCAGATTGACAGGTTTATTGGGCACAAAGAGGCAAATATGTTTTGCCTTTATCTGTGAAGCAGCAGGGTAATTTGGAAGGCAATAATGGAGATTTCCTTTCAGCAGCTGGAGGTGAGGAGGAACCTGTCACAGTCTTTTGTGTGGTAATGAAAGGTGTAAAATGGAGCGTCTCCCTGCAGCGAGGGAATAGCATCTGCCGAGTGCATACAATGAGATGTGCCTCCAGTTCTTCTGTATCTTTCCTTTGTGATGGGAAGTTTTTCTAGGTGAAATTGATGGATATATGTTTAAAGTTATGATGACATTATACTGTGCTTATTTAACCAATACATAGATACATACGATGGGACATCTATATTCCTTAATGCAGTGATACTAGCAAGAAACATTAGATGGAGGGAGCTAGCAAAGAAAGTTTTCCCACCGTAAAAAAAAGATATATATTTATTGTAAATACTTCAGCATGAAAATACATGATATTAGACTGACAGTACTCCACCAAATGTTGTCCAAACTAGCCCAGCACACTTGTCTGAACAAACAGTTTTCAGCATAAATAAATAATGTGGTTATGGTTGTAGGTGTCACGAATCCTGGCCTTGCTCTTCCGTTTATTCGCCACCAGATGTCACCAACTCACCACACGGACTCTTATACCACATTGCACACTGGACTGCATTTCCCATAATCCATTGCACTGACGACACACCTGTTTTCACTGATCACCAATCAAACACACTACTTAAGCTATGGACATTCTCAGTATCGGGGCCGAGTATTGATCTGCGTATAGCACTCCCCTAGAGCTAGCTGCTTTACCGTGCCATTCTGTGTTGGCTCCGAGTTTTGCTAGCGTTTATCCCTCTCCTAGTGATAGCTGCATTACGGAGCCATAGCCTTAGTCTTGCCTTACCTCTGCTATACCTGTCTGCTGTTTCATGACCCTGCCTGTTCTGACCATGTTTAATAATAAAGCTTTGCATATGGATCCGCACGTCTCACGTCTCGTCTGCCCCGTTACAGTAGGAGTATTGTTTTGCTATTTGCTGACTTTATTTGTTTTGCTTTTTTCATTACTGTTAGTAATTTGTTGTGTGGTTTAGAGCTCTTTTTTTAGGTCTGTGTTAAAACCAACCTGATTTCATGAGAAAACTTTCAAAACTATTTTTTTATTTTGGTAAATTATTTGCAAATTTGCATGAATTTGTACAACTTTAAAATATACACGAGATTGTACGTATTTGCCACAAAAACGTGAACTAGTTTCAAATAAGCGTGTATGTTGGTTACTGCACATGATATTTTTGTTTTACAAGGTCTCTTTAACATTTTAGTGTCACACTAAGTATAAAAATCTCTTCATAGGTTTTTTTTTTTAATATACAAATTAAATCAAGAGGTTCAGAGTTCACAGAGTTGTGAGAAATGGAAACAATAATAAAATAATCTGAGCTCCTGGTTCATAGTTTGCTGAACAAGAAATCTTTGGTTGTCTTGATGAGAATTTATTGACTGAGTGAGACATTTTGCGTTCAGTGAACAAACAAACTTAAATTGGCTAAACATAGCAGTGTTACCGAGGACAGTTATTAAGACAATTATTGACAGAACTCAAAAGTAAACTTTTCTCAAACTAAATTTTTGTTTTAACAGAACAGGTTGTTAAAAATTGGTACGGAAATTGTTGATGAAAGCAAATAAGGAAAAACCAGACAGGCAGATATTGAGAAGAAGAAAAGCCTCATAGTGAATGAAAGAACCTGGAGGATGTTCTCATGAATTTTATCTCTTCGTTGTGCTGTGCCAGGCTTTAATCTTGTTAAAAGGAGATAAGGAAAAACATGAAAAGAAAACATAATATTTCCAGATACTCCAGAGGTGATTATTTATGAGTTTGGGAGAGGCTTTGGTTAACTTTGTTTTGCTGTTGATAATGACTGCTACATTTTCACCAGCTATCTTCATGCAGATAAGACTGGCTGATGGGATAAGTGCTCTTATCACCTCTGTACTGGTCAATGACATTACTGCTGAGCTTATTGCAGTGTGGCTCTATGCTTATGAAACTTCCGTTGGATCCCTAACAGAATGAACATCAATATTTTTTAACTTTAAAAAAATTGTACATAAGGGATTTGTGACATTCAGCAGCCTATGAAATCATATGATGGCTATCAGAATACCATATGAGAAAATTAATGTGGTCCCTTCTCTATACTACTGGAGATCAAAGGATCATGATAGAAG
Source organism: Tor tambroides (assembly GCA_021397915.2). Lineage (NCBI taxonomy): Eukaryota > Metazoa > Chordata > Actinopteri > Cypriniformes > Cyprinidae > Tor > Tor tambroides. The sequence goes on along the minus strand of JAFVLL020007221.1, from coordinate 72,276 downwards.
AGAAGTGATGGGGAATAAATTCATAATGATCACATGATCGCCCATCTAATCCAATTAACCGAGACGTTCCAGTCATGGTGCAGACAGCACTAACACACCACAGGTTATCTGGCACCCAAATGCATTTGGACACTTGAGTCTTTTTTTTTTTTGGTCTTTTTTTTTTTTCTCAGCAAGGGTGCATTAAATTGATCAAAAGTGACAGTAATGGCATTTGTAATGTTACAAAAGATTTCTGTTTTAAATAAATGCTGTTCTTTTGAACTTCATATTCATCAAAGAACCTCAAAAAATAGTAAGGAGCACAACTGTTTTCAACATTGATCATAATAAGAAATGTTTCTTGAGCAGCAAATCAGTATATTAGAATGATTTCTGAAGGATCATGTGACACTGAAGACTAAAACTGAAAATTCAGCTTCAGCACAGGAATAAATTCAAATTTAAATATATTTATATATGAAACATTTATTTTAAACTGCACTAATATTTCACAATGTTGCTGATTATCTTTGATCAAACAAATGCATCTTTTGTTATTTTATAAAATATATTTTAAAAAAAAAAAACACAAATCTTACAGAGCCCAAACTTTATCTATTATTTTATCATTTGATACAAGCTTCTTTTGTGAAATATTTTGCTCGAAAAGTGTATGTAAGCTATCATTCTTTAAAATAAATTCCACTTGGTTTGAGATATATTATATAATATAGATGTGTATTTTTAAGGTTGTATGCCTTTGCTGTGCCTGAGAATGAAATGCTACCAGTGTACTGAAGTGACAGTTGAGCATTATGTGTGATAAATTATATTTATGAAACAAATGTATATAAAACAAACACCTTCAGGCAGCAGCGTAATCTGACAGGAAACATGGCTCGTATTGCGATATGGCGTTATTTCCTGACAAGATAAAATACTTTGAACTAAAAGAGAAAATAATATGAGACTCTTTTTAATGCATTTGTGTATCGTGTTATTTCTCTCTCTCTCTCTCTCTCTCTCTCTCTCTCTCTCTCTCTCTCACTGTCCCTTTCTTTCTGGTTTTTTTTTTTTTTTTTTTTTGTCTTCCTCTCCCGCCTCACCTTGTGTCTGGACACCTGTTGGCCACCTCTCCTGCCCCGTTCCCAGCAGGCCTTGCTCTGACAGCTGACCCCGTCTGATTGTAGAGCCGCATGGCTGCTTCTGTGCTCTCTGAGACACGTGTCCTCTCGTCCTTCCTTGTCCCCCACAACGCAGCGTGACCGTCTCTGTCGGCCTGACGTCCCCCATGGGGTCCACCTACTGTCTCCCTTCCCTTCGTTTCTCTGCTTTAGTTGAAGACCCTGTTCATCCTCTTTCACTTTATTTTTCTTCTCTTACTTTTGGCCTTTTTACAGATGTCTCCTCCAGGAGGGTTGTTCTTGCCTTCATGTGTTGCCTTTTTTTTGACAATATCTTATGCATGTACCTGCACATACACACACAGGGGCCAATTAAAAATGTTATGCTGCCCTAGGGAGTAACAGGAAGGCTAAATCTGATTAGGCACAGTAAAATGGAATGTGAATTTACATGCTCCATGACAAGCACAGCTGTACTGCATTTCTTAAGGCATTAAGCAGTCACATGGGGGCATTGTATCTTGGACTGTTTTGTACTTTGTGCTGTGACTTCCTGTTTCCTGTTCCTGTTTGGTAAATGTGCTCACCTGATGGTTAGTCTGTTTACAACCTCAATTTTTGCATGGATCCTTTATGTAGTTTTTAAGTAATGGGTTGTTGGGTGTCACTGTGGGTATTTTCTGATTGATGCAGTGTCAGTACAAATAATGTTTGCAAAGGAATTTGCTGGGAATATTGTTAAATATTTTTATGATTTAAAATACAGGTGTTACATGCATACAGGTTTTAATATGCATTTGAATATATTTTAAATGTAGTTTATTCCTGTGATGGCAAAGCTGAATGTTATTATAGCCATTATTCAAGTCTTCAGTGTCACATGATCCTTCAGAAATTATTTTAATATGCTGATTTGGTGATCAGGAGAAATTTCTTATTATTATAGACGTAGAAAACAGTTTGGCTGTTAAATATTTTGTGAGTTTTTTTCAGAATCTCAACATTTGATGTAGAAATCTTTTGTAACATCTTTACTGTCACTTTTGTTAAATTTAAGGTGTTCTTCTTCAAAATTCTTTGATTAAAAAAAAAAAAAATCCTACTGACCCCTTACTTGAATTGTAGTGTTTATTGTCTAATATTCAAAATATTAGTGAGGTGAGGTTTTTGAACACTTTTCTCCACAATGATATTAATACAGATATTTAATCAATATTTAATATTTATTTATTTAAAATGCAAAGAATTAAACATTATCATGAGATTAATAACTGCTGTGTTTCTCTGTCGGTTTATACATCTAACAACACCAATGGTGGGTAGAAAAGGGATCAATGTCAATTTATTATCAATGATGATGATGATAATAATAATAATAATAATAATAATAATAATAATAATGAAACTATTACAAATTATATTTTACACATTTATTTATTTTTTCACAGTATAAAGTCTTTACACATGGAAATGCTGTAGTTGCATATATTTTAGGAAGATAAAAGGGATCATCATATTTGGGGATCTGCTTTGAATCAAAAAGTATGAAACTTTTTTTAACAGCTTTATGTAAATAAAAGGTGTAATGAAATTCACAAATATTGTATCGCTGAACTTGTTATTGTAATTTTAGTCACAACATGGGCATTTTTGAAAGTAAACCTGTTTAATTGAATTGCCCCGTAGGCCTATTTCTTTCCCTCTGTCACAACAATAGTTACAATGAGAAATGTGAATAACAGTTTTCCAGTGGTAGGGAAGATTGTGATGATGTAATTGTGCATGTGTATACAAGCTGCTCTAAATTTAATTCCCATTATCAAAGCCTGAGTCTTTCACTCCAGAAGCTCACCTGGGCCGCCCATGGAGCGCAGCTGGCACCAGTCCAAAAGATACAGCAAAGCATGAAGTGACCTTTTGATATAAAGTCACAAATACAAAATTCAAAGAAGGAGAGAAAGAAAAAGGCCAAAACGAATCCACCCCCTCTATGTTTTTGTCCTTGTCTTTGGTGCAAGCCAGCAGTCATGCAAGCTAACCTTTCTCTAATTGATGTTTGTGCCGAACAGGCTCACCAGGCAGCCATTTTGTGGCGGGAAGGAGAGCAGCCTGAAACGCTGTGGGGTTCTTTAATGCAGCATGGCTGTTTGAGTTTCCACGGAGATAGCCGCCTTCCTCTGAGTAAGCAAAGCACAACTCAGTACAAAAATGATTCCCCTTATGTTTTTTTAGCCTGCTTTTATGCACGGGGTTTGAGTAGCCTTTTGCAAAATTATGACCATTACGCTTTTGGTTTTGGCAAGAGCAGCCTTTTTGCTTCCTAGTAAATTTGAACTTGCAATCAGTTTAGAAGGTACATAAGAGCACTTAGGCATTAAAAAAGCCCAATAAATCAGCAATATGAACTGAAAAATAACTGTGAAACTGCTTACCCTGAGTATCAACTGTGAAAATACTTGACTCGTGGACATTCTGTATTTGGCTCGGTCATTTAAGGTGTATTTAGATCTCAGACTTGAAAACCTCATATGATTAAAGTCACGTTTACTTGCATTTACTCTTACACTGTCATCAACACTTACAACATTTTTCTAATAGTCACTCTGAGTTTTTCCTTAGACTTACATTGAGTCCTAAACTGTCAAAATATTTAGTTCTAATAGTTACAGTATTTTTCCATTAAAAAAATATTTTATGTAATATTTTGTTTTTTAAACTGTAAAAATTCCTTCAATACCTGCAAAAAATGTCTTTTGCTTCATATTTCATTATGATTTTTAAACACTTAATTGCCACATGTTCCTGTTTTTCTACAACTGTACTGGTGGGTAGAAATAGAACAATTGTTTTAAAAAAAATCACCTATTTTGTACATGAAGCCTATTTTTTTCTCTCATAGTTACAATGAAATTGAGCTCTCCAAGGTCCTGAAACAGAGACTGCACTGGGACATGGGAGAAATCTGATACAAGTTACTGTAAGTTTTATGGACTCTTTAAAGCAACTGTATGTAGTTTTGTGTATTCTTGCAACTTTGGAGACCCCAACATTTAATTGAGTTGAATTCAGTGTTGTATAATTGTCGTAAATACAGTGGATAGCTGCTATAAAGCAATCTGCCCTTTACATGAAATTACATACCCACTCATTTGGTGGAGAGCATAGGAAAGCAACTAAAGCCATTCACCTTATTAGAAATCAGTGTACCATCAGAATGATTTTGAAACTGATATTTCAAGGGGAAAATCCTTTTAGGTATTGTATTCTAAGTGTTTAGTATTACTTAAATTGCTGTTTATCGACTGCAGGACTCTCTTGTTTACTCCACAGTTATTCTTTCCCCCATACTGATGCTGGTCAGCCTCAATTTCCCAGCAATGCTTGAAATACCTGCAATCACATAGGAAGGATGTGTTGCCCTCCAACAGCGCGTTTGATTCCACACAACAGGTTTTTTCGAACGTCCAGACTGGAAGGCAAATTGCATGTAATAGTCCCTTAACCCCCTGTAGATTCTTCCAGCATTTTAGGACATTTTTGATGGCTGTGCAATTTCGCCATTGCAACCTCTTCCTCAACACCCTACAAAGTTAAGTTGTTCCTTTATCTGGCTTGAGTGCACCTACTGCAAGGTCATTGATTTGTTCTGAGCTATTGCAGTGCTTCACAATGGCCAAACACATGGTTAACAACAACAAAAAAGACAAGAAAAAAAAATTAACTCATGGGACCAAAAAAGCATTGCCTTTTTTTTCAAGTATAAGCCGCAGGCATCTACCAAGGGAAGACGCAAACCCAAAGCCGTAATACCTCACTTACAATAGAGACCTGTATTCCCCTTGAGGCCTGCAGGGCTGCTTTGTGTTGACAGATGGATGCAGGGAGGGAAAGAAAGACTCTTTGGCATTTTGATCATGTATCATTCATGTTGTAAAATGCCTCACTTGGAGCACTACATGCTGCCTCAAGACAATTTCTCTCTTTTTTTTTTCCTTGGCCTTGTGGTAACTCAAGCTATTTATATCTATCTATCTATCTATCTATCTATCTATCTATCATCTATAAAATATAGAAATATGTGGTTAATTTCATTGCTTTCATTGCAACTCAATGATCCCATTTTTATGGTTACAGAATGATGGTTAAATAATTGGCTTGTAGCTGACCAGCAAAATTAGCTGTGGTTTTTTCCCCTTCTCTGTTTAGTGAGAAACATAGGGACTTCCTTGGTGTCAACCAATGACATGGACAGGCAAAAATGGCCAGACAAGGTTCTTGGTGTCATGTGACTTTGGCTGGGGAGCAAAGAAGGTTAAAGGAGGGGGGAATAGAGGATCAGTCTCTCTCAATAGCAGGTGCCCTCCAGGAGAGTCTTGTCCTTCGAGGGACAGGAGGAAATGTCATAGATCATAGCTGGGTTAATTCTGCATTGATGGCTGACCTTCTGCTTAAACACACAAGTAAAGGGACTTTTTGTCTCTCCAACTAGAAATACACTATATTGCCAAAAGTATTGGGTCGCCCCCTTCTAATGAACAAGTTTGACTACTTTAGTAATTTCTATGAGTACAAATCTTAATGTTAAAGCATATAATGATATAATGTGCATATAATGGTGTTTGGTGATGAGTTTTTGGCTCAAGGTCTGCATTTACAGTCACACCAGAGGTGTTAAACTGGGATTAGGACTTTATGTAGACCAGTCAAGTTCTTCCACACTGACTGAATCAATCATTTTCTTTTTGAACCTTGCCTTATACACAGAGGCATTGTCATGTTAGAATAGAAAAGGGTCCTGTCCAGACTTTTGCTATAATATTAGAAGCACACAATTTCCTAGAATATCATTATATGCTTTAACATTAAGATTTGTACTCATAGAAATTACTAAAGTAGTCAAACCTGATCATTAGAAGGGGGCGACCCAATACTTTTGGCAATATAGTGTATGTGCAGTGACTGGTTTTTAGTTGACAAAAACTTCTATTTGGCTATTATCAATCTTTAAAACAGTTGTGCTGCTTAATATTGGTTGCAACAAGATTATTTGATGAATAGAAAGTTCAAAAGCATCTATTCTGAATAAAAGTATTAATTTCTTTCAAAAAAAAAAAAAAAAAGTATTGTTAGAAATTTCCTGTGGAACATGTTGGGGCTATTCATTTTCTTTATATTTACTGTACCAAAAAAGAACAAAAGAATCATTCAGATTTGATTTGTTCATTTAGATTTGCTGAAGAATGAACAAGCAGTTTTGCATCATTCATTATAATCATTATAATACTTTTTGCACTGAATTGAAAAAAGTAACTCAGCAGCATGGTAATTGCAGTGGACTGAGTAAAACCTGATTAGTTAAGTGGCAAAAATTACAACGTCATTGTTAAAACCCATTTTCCTATTATGAGGCTATTTTAATATGGTTCATTGTGCCATGTTTTTTATTCCTGAACATTAATTCTTTACATAGTGTGCGTGTTTGTGCATACTGATTGCATACACACATTTTATATTCACCGTGCCCATTAATAATAATAATAATAATTAAAAAAACATACCACAAAATATAATTATATCAGTTTTTTAGATGAACACCCCATTAGTCATAAAGCATAACAATGTTTGTTCTCGCGCACACACTAGTACTATAAAACAAGAAACAGAAGCAAATCTTTTCACCGACATTCAACTCCAACAGCCAAGATCTCCAGAGATACACACATATGCTTCAGTGCATACATGATCTCTCACACACACACACACACACACACACACGCACAGACGTGCACACGTTCCCTTCCTCTCAGGTGGAACAGACCCAACTGCATGCATATTCATTATGCCGCAGAGAGAGAAAAAAAAAAGATCATCTGGAGATGCATAACGACAAGTGCCAGTGAGTGGGCATGGAATAGCTTTGTTTAATGAACAGCGTTTCTCTGCCTGCAGCCTTACCCAACACGCACTGATGTTTCAGGCAGATGTGGGATGAAGATCCAAAGGCGGGGAGATGCATGACAGAAGGAGAAATGTGAAGAAACAAGCTGACTCTTTAGTTGGCAACTTTTTTTTTCCACAGATTTCCTCAAGGCAAGATTTTTCCTTTCTTCCCTCTCTCCACCTCCCTTTCCACCTCTAAATGTTAAGTGAGCCACAGGGAACAAGTGGGCAAGAAAGGAAGATACTTTTCGCTTTGTTTTGTTTTGTGAACAGTGCCTAAATAGGCATGCATGCTTCTCATTTTGGGTTATGATTCATATTTGTAGCTGGTTTGTGGAAAACGATTTCACAGATTCATAACTAAAACTTGGAGATGATGCCTTAATATGCAATTACTTGGGAAGAAGCATTACTCTGAATAGCTTTCAGTGTAGCATCTGGATATTACATATGCAAACACAGCACATCATCGTAAAGTGCGTTCTCAGCAGCGCGGTTAATCTTTTATTATGCAATACCTTATACATTAGCTTTTTGGCAGTGATTTAAATTCATTTACTCCTCCAGAAGCAAACAAAAAGAGCTTCTACTCGAGAAGGCATAACGCCCTGTGAATTAATACGCATACTTCCTGAACAAATCCTAGTTATGTTTAAGAAATACAGCTGGGTGAAGTGGACTAACATTAGCAGGCATTGTGCTGATGGGACAATATACTCAAAGTGTGTTCTGCCTCTGGCAAACTAAGACTGTGAATTGTGCATTGAATTAAATTGTGCCAAATGTTTTTCTAACTAATTTTCGTGGAGAGTTGCTCATGATAATGGTGATGCCGATATTGTAGTACAATTGCCCATTCCGTTCTGTTCTGTTTCGAAATTATTCCCGCTGAACAAACAAAGCAATGGTCAGGTTCTTTTTGCAATGACAGGTCTTTATATCTTTGGCTATAACCCAAGATTTACAAATCCACCTTGAGCGGTTATTGATTTTAAAGGCCTTTAATGTTGCCTCTGAGACAGAAAGTGACAGCCAGCAGAGCAACATGGCTCAAGGAGAAATGACCGCTGATCGAAGGAAAAAGACCTCTGATTGCCTCTTAGTCTTCCAATCAGCTGGCTTGAAATCATCACCTCTCTGACATGAGAGAAGAGCAGCACTGTACTTGCTTCTCCATTAGAGCAATATAGGTTCAATTCCAGATACATTAGTAGACAATCAATTCACAGTTTTCCACTTTTTACTTTTTTTTCCACAGTTCAGTGTCTTCGCACACAGTGATGTCTGCACATGGCCAGTTGCGTCATGCCACTAAACTTTTTTTTTTTTTACAATAAAATGGTGCTCAAGTTGTCTGTTTTGTATATTGTGTTTTTGCTATTTTGCACATTGTCTATTTTGTATATTTGTGTATTATTCTTTTTATTATCGATGGCTTGTCTTGTCACTGTCATTCTGTCGCACTGTGGAGCTTCTGTCACTAAAACAAATTCCTCGTATGTGTAAACATATCTGGTAATAAAGCTCATTCTGATTCGGATTCTGATTCTGAAGTTGTCTCTTTATAATCAAGTCAATAACAAAAACTCCATAGCACTGGTGAATGCAAGCAGACATTTTATCAACACAAATAGCATTATAGGTCACTTAAATTTGTTCTGAATAATAATAATAATAAAATAGGTGCAGTGTATTCACACCATTAGAGGCACCAAACAGCATTGAAGAAATAATGAATCCAGTGTTTCTCTAAGGGCTTCCCAAACATACCATTTTGGTATTGTTCAACAAACAGGTAGTCCTGCCCCTAACACTGAAACAATTATAGTGCCTTTGACAAACCTGGCAAATACTGACCCGCTGTGCCTGAACTGCTGACTTACTGTTCTGATCGTCTCACATCTCCCATCTCTTTTTTCTTTTTGAAGTTATGTTCTGCGAATCTAAATTGACCACTTCCAGATTCACATAAGAGAACTGTTAGTATCTCGTCAAATGTCAGGTTGCTAGGCAACATGTCATTTGCTGTCATACTCCACTTCCATGTGAATAGGAAAGAAAGCACATGCAGAAAGCATTGTCCTGACGCTCAGAAACATTAAATACTTCTCCATAATGTTCTCACTATATAATACTGAAGATACAAAGCTTTTTAAATGCCAAGTTCACTTACCTTTGAACTACACTGGAAAAAGGGGGGAAAATTAAATTAGTGTAGAAACCATTCTTACTCAGAAATTGCTAGTAAATTTGACAATAAATTGCAAAGAAACCAAAAGTAACACATCAAATTAAACAGAGAATTTTGCAAGAGAAAGAGTAAAGTAGTGTTTTCATATAAAATAATCTTCAGTTACAACTTCGAAAAATCATTTTTAATGCTGTGTTTTTAAATATGTTTTCAAGCGACACATGGCAGTTATGTCTTAGCAGGATGTCGAGTGTGAGTTTTTGTAATGTACTCCCTTTTTAAATTTATTAGCACATGAATACGACCGCAAGTGATTATATGACTGCAAATGATTGTGCTGTGAAGATTTTTTTTTTTTTTTTTTTTTTTTTTACAGAATTAGTCATAACTTTCGAACACATGCTAGATTTCACAAACTGACAAAAGAATCCTAAGCATAAAGATCCAAAATACAAATTTTGTTTACTATTATTATTATTATTAGGCATTTATTATTCAGTATTTAAATTATAATAAATGTTGACAAAAATTCTAAGCATACAATTTATTGCTGTTGGTGGTGTTATTATTATTTTTATTATTAATAAACGATGATGATATATATATATAAGTGATTATTTAAAGGTAAAAAGTTTGTTTTTTTGGTGTAAAAAAAGAAATGAGAGTAGCTGTTGGAAAAATATTGAGTATTTTTACAGTAGTTACTATAGAACTAGTAACTGTTAAGCAAAAGGGTATATGTGACCCTGGACCACAAAACCAGTCTTAAGTGTCAGTTTTTCGAAATTGAGATTTATACATCATATGAAAGCTGAATAAATAAGCTTTCCATTGATGTATGGTTTGTTAGGATCGGACAATATTTGGCCGATATACAACTGTTTAAATATCTGGAATCTGAGGGTGCAATATTGAGAAAATCGCCTTTAAAGTTGTCCAAATTAAGTTCTTAGCAATGCATATTACTAATCAAAAATTAAGTTTTGATATATTTACGGTAAGCAATTTAGAAAATATCTTCATGGGACATGATCTCTACTTAATATCCTAATGATTTTTGGCATAAAAGAAAAATCGATAATTTTGACCCATACAATGTATTTTTGGCTATTGCTACAAATATACCCCAGCGACTTAAGACTGGTTTTGTGGTCCAGGGTCACATATAGATATTTGATATTTTGAGCCAAACCAAAAAGCAACCTGACAATTTTTTCTAAACATAAAACATTTAAAACCATTTATCATTCATGATGTAAATCACTCTCTGTTAGTCAAGATCATCACACTAGCTGTCACTTCATGCTCTTAAATGACACAGAACAATGACAGGGGCGTGATGGATATTTTCTTGGCTTGTCAGTGACTGAGGTTGTTTAATGGCAAAAGGCACTGATATCATGCCAGCATCTCTAGGCACAAACAAACTGATATGCATACGGCTGACATTTAGCTGTTGCCCTCTGCCACAGATGGCACATTGCTAAGTGGGCATCTCATAATGACAAACACCAGGCCATCACAACATATTATTAGTGCTTTTCTGGGTAATGGCCATAATGACACCATCATGCATTTTTCTTGCTGAAAACAGATGTATTTAGCTGTTTGGCATCATATGAAAATTACATGTAATCCGGTTTAATTGCTAATAGCAAATCAGAACCTTAGACGACACGCTTATAGGCCTCCCAGAGTTAATGCATTGATATATGTGACCCTGGACCACAAAACCAGTCTTAAGTCGTTGGGGTTTATTTGTAGCAATAGCCAAAAATATATTGTATTTGTCAAAATAATCCATTTTTCTTTTATGCCAAAAATCATTAGGATATTAAGTAAAGATCATGTTCCACGAAGATATTTAGTGAATTTCCTACGGTAAATATATCAAAACTTAATTTCTGATCAGGAGTATGCATAGCTAAGAACTTCATTTAGACAACTTCTAGGCGATTTTCTCAGTATTTTGATTTTTTTGCACCCTCAGATTCCAGATTTTCAAACAGTTGTATCTCGACCAAATATTGTCCTATCATAACAAACCATACATCAACGGAAAGCTTATTTATTCAGCTTTCAGATGATGCATATATAAAAAACCTTATGACTAGTTTTGTGGTCCAGGGTCACATAAGATATATGTTGTACGCATCTGAAAATTAGCAGTTCCAATTTTCAGGTTTTTTATGATTTCTGAAAATTAAATTCTATCATCTTTCACTCATTTTTTTTTTTTTTATACAATGAAAGTCAGTGCAATCTAAAACAATAGCGGACCTTGGCCTGCAGAATACTGGGAAGAAAAAAAAAGCATAAGCAATTGCAGTTTTAAAGCCCACGTTTGCTTTAAAATTGCAATATTGCAGTCCTCTTGCTGTTGCTGTCTGTGTTGTTATAGTATGAATGTGAAATGGAGGTCCTGTAATTCCATCACATCATCTACTTCTGATTTGACTGGAGAAAATCAGGTGGCACGCTTCAGCAGCTAAAGCTTATCTGTCAGGGCTGCCTTACTGAGAGATGCACCTGCTGTCTGGGCTTACCAGACAAGGCATAAAGCATGAATGAGAAACAGGCATGAGCAACTGCACACAGATGTTCCTCTCCCCCAGGTGCCTGCTTTCTTATTTGGCCTTTTTCACTTGGGAGGCACTTGATAGGATGCTGCATGTTGCTATGATGGGTGGAAGACTAGAGGGGGAGAAAACAAAGTCAGAATTGGTTTCAGAGGGGATCAAGCCCAAAAACAGAGTGGACACATTTCCAGATGGTGTTCTCTGTTGATGTACGACCACCAAAGCCAGCTTGAAATAGAAGACAGGAGAGTCAGAGCAATGTCACCCCTTCAGCACAAAGTAGAAGTTTCAAGATGAGGGGATATTACTATTGCTCTTTAAAGCAGGACAGATTCTGATTTCAGTGTTTTTATAGTTCATCAGCTGGAAAGGAAAAATTGTTCTGAAAGTGATTCTAATGATATGGTTCTATCATTATCGTTATAGTTGTAGATTTCCCTATTCTCACAGAATTAGAATGATTATTAAAATGTAATAGCTATAGTTATCATTATAGTTAGCGTCCTTGGTTTGAATGGGCCATTATGTTAGTCTTTAGTCTCTAGACTGCTGTGGATATTGTGGCAGTATGAAGACTGCTGGTTTAGTAAATAAAAAATATGTGGTAAAATCAATGTGTTTATAATCACATTAACTCATAGTGATAGAGTGATAAAACAGATTGCAGGGGTCTCGGTTTTTTTGTTAGTTTGTAACTTCAAGTATCTAAAAAGATGACATGGTCCATTTGGTTGAGTTAAAACATCTAACGCAGTTGATAAATGAATTGCTGGACTGTAGACACGCATACACATTTTTTAAATATATATTTACTTCTAAAGTAATTTTTATGTCAGTTATCACAAGACTGATTTAGTGTCTTTGAATTAACTTCATTTAGAAGCTTTCTGCCGCATGATGATGTGATTAATTGCGATTAATTTAATTAATTAATTGGCATATCATGTAATTAACACGATTCACATTTCAGCCCTCGAGTGAACTTTAGAATCACATCAAACCTACTTCCATTTTCTTTTCCTCTGCTTCAGTGCTTATCATAAATACACATGAGTGTCTTTACTTGTCCTGTAATAGTTTCCTCTTTCAGCTTGCATGGTTTATAAGATGGCATGTCATGCAGGTCCGCACGGACCATAATGGAGTTATGATGTCTCGGCAGCCATTGAGAAAGAGGCCTGTTATTTATGCGGAGCGTCAGGCTCACAGAGGAGAGGCAAAGCACATTTAATTTCTCTCTAGATCACAAAGACAAATTCTATTTACTGCTCCCAGACAGGGACACGAGGAGAGAGTGAGAGAGAAGAGAAGAGGCAACGGGTGATGGAAGGATTTAATAGGTCATTCTGACAAACCTCATTAAGAGCTCTCGTGCGAGTCCTGGGGAAACCCTGTTCAAAATGGCCAGTGTTTACCATTTTACTGCCTTATTTTTCTCTGTTGGAAACAATAAGACAATGTATCAGTCAACTGGAAATAGAGCTGGCAGTTCGAAATGAGTTGACAGTAAACTATATATAACAATATACACGATACATATCAGGCGGGTTATTGAATGATGAAAAGTGAAATATTCATATCCTTATAACATAAGTGTAGTACTGAAGAAACATCAGTAAAGCGACGCTAACTGAAGGAATTTACATGCTTCGCTAGAGTGTGAATATACAGTGCTGAGTATGTCATCTTGTCGTCTTCTGATGTTGTATGCTGTTAAAGCATATCATGCAAAAGCTATCAACTTGGTCTGTGTTTATAGAAAAAGATGCTTTGTATAGATACATTTGATGTGTTCATGAGAATATGCTAGAATGTACAAAACCAAAGTGAATGGAAATTGATTGACCTTCATCGATTCCTCTCTGAGGAGAAAACAAAAGCCGTTCCTTGTTACTTGGGCATAATTAACACTGATCGACCGTGCTTGCTCTTTTTCTCTGTTCTGGTGCAGTGATGGCCGTCCACTAAGGAAAAACATTAACACTTGGCCAGTGATGACGTGCCAGGAACTCTGAGTGACTGTGAGCAGAAACTGGCGTATGAAAACATCAGTGACAGCTTATGCATAATATTGGCAGGTATAATTTGGATATCAATGTATTTCTCTGCTGTATAGACATTAGATCACTGTCAATCACTGTACTGGCAGCTGAATCACAGATAAAGAAGTGATAATGTTTGTGACAGCAACAGCAAGAATACCTTGTGAGAACCAGTTTTTAAAGCATAGAACATGGAAATTTAATCATCATTAAATAACCTTCATGCCATTCTCCATTCCCTGTAAGCTTTTAAGGCCCTTAGTTTCCTCTCAGCATCTTTAAATTAAATTTGAATCAAATATGATGTTGTTTAAAATCAAATATGATGTTTAAATAAAATATGAAGCAATTTTTAAAGTCTTTTGCATAGCAGTAGAAGATAGAAGAAATAGCGTCTGAATTCAGATTCCAGTCACAATCTGAGGAACATTTAACAGTTGAAGAACATTTAGAGTTGATGGAGGGCCCTTATTAAAATGCATCTAACGTTCAGCAGTTAGTTTCTCTCCGGCTAACAGTGAATGTGAAGCATTTGAGACTTATTAAGCTACATTAAATGTATAAATAATTATTTTTTTTATTCCATAATATTCAGATGATTGTTAAACTTATAAAGCATAAAATTTACACAGAAGTAGATTATTACCAACAATAAATCCACTGCCTTTGTTGTGTTTCATGCAAAATAATCTCTGAAACTAATTTCCTGCTGTCGCTGGCAGAGCGGGCAGTAGTTTTTTCCCCTCATAATTTCATGGTTTTTACTGTGTGGAGTAATAAACCTGCAGAGGTCCCTGCGCAACTGCTGTGAAGAGATTTTTGCCATCCAGCAGGGTAAACTTGTGCAGTGTTTGATCTCTGTTCATGTATTTTAGACATAATTGTAGCTCAGATGTTTGACTCCACAAAGAACATGTAGAAAGTGTTTAATTAGAGACACCTTTATGAGTGAGAACCACCTCACCATGGAGTAGCTCTGAAGGTTTTCCAGCAGATGTTTCCCCTGGAGAGCTTTCGTCATTGGATCAGAGCTCCAGCTGATTTATTTCTTTGCCATTTTGTCCTTCAGTGCTTTTCTGTATTCTGTATACCAGAATCGATCCTATTGCACAAAGACAGCACTAAATACTGGATAAATTGTGTGGACTTTAAATTAATCTTTCTTTTATTCTTCTGAATATACAAATAAAGTCTTTCTCATCCTATTATAGTAGGAAGCTTGGAAACAGCCATGAACAACATGATATTAGGCAATCAATGAGCAATGGGAAGTGGAATGCATCTTCGTTTATTTATATACACAAATAGCATCCTGGTGTATTGCTGTTTGCTTCAATTACTGTCTCATTTGAGACAACCCAGCCATGAAATTATGCCATTTGCTTTGCCATTATTTTGAATCAGTAGATAACAGTAAAGATTCAGTTCACACTCTGACTCACCTGAAAAAGTGGAAAAGTAAAGCTCTCTTCTGACCTCAGTTTCTATTAGGCCTGCTTTTTTACACCGTAGCATATCAATAAAAATTTCAATCATGAATATTTTAAAATGAGGTTTTGAAATGTAAAGACCAGTGGTAAGTCTTTTGTAAGGTTTGATAGAGTGAACTTTCACATTGATGGGCTATCATTTTAAATGCTCGAACAGTGATTTTTATTTCCTCTAGATTTTGCAAAATATGAAAAGGTTATGCAATGCAACTTCAACAGGAATAGTTTTTGAAACCTATGCAGATTTCTATGAATGCACAGGAGAAAAGATTTGCCTTTTGATTACATATGCATTCAGGCGATAAGAAACGTACAGTATATGGCTGTGAGTCAGCAAATCAGGCTCCGTATTGAAGGGCTTCCTCTGGGGTCTCAGCAGGGGCTTATGGACAGGGGCCAAAGTCCAATAAAACTTTCTAAATCAAATTCTCGCTTCTCCCCCACCTCCTACTGCAGCCCCCATATACTTTTCTGCTCTTTCTGACTCATATAAACCATTCATCTGTCAGAAGTTGAGCATCCGCACATGACTTTCCCACACACTTCTCTTATCGGTGAACAATGTTTTTGGTGAAATGCTGTTTTTATCTGATACTACATGTAATTTTATGTAACAAGCATGTAATATTGCTTGTATATCTGGGTTTATCATTATTGTATTTACAGTGAGCTCTGTGTACATGTATGGCAGATTGATCACTCATTAGGGGCTTTCGCACCGGAGGAACCTTTTCATAGTTCCTAGAACTATTGGCGGAAGTATCCGCTTTTTTGGCGTGTTTGCACCACAGTAACTAGGAACGGTTTTAGTTCTAGGAACTCTGTTTGGGGGAACTAAATTAGCTCCCAGGGTCTAAAACAGTTCTATAGGAACTACCAGTGACGTAAGTGTACGCTGATTGGCCAAACGCATACGAAACACTGGCTACCTGGCATTTTTAAAAAGCCATGTAAAAATATTTACTCCACGAACATGGAAAACAGCGATAATGGCATTTAGCTACCTGTTGTCTACAGCGTTGTGTTCTTTTCTCAGCCTTGATGATATGTAACACTGCAAGTTGTCATAAGAGATATAGTCAGATATTCATGCTCTTCCAATCACTTAAATTGTGCGTTTACAGCTCTGATCAAGGCGTCCTCCGCTCACCGGTTGTTGACGTTTGTAAATGCTGTGAATAAAGACGTCGCTGTCGGCCACTTCAGAGTTCCTGCTGCCGGTGCGAATGCAACCAGGAAAATGACCCGAGGGGGAAATTGGTTCTCTAGGAACCACCATGCTGGCTAGTTCCTAGAACTACGCACGCGAAAGCCCCTATATACACTGCTACGACAGTTCAATAAGACAACATTAAAACCACTGACATGTGAAGTGAATAACATTGATTATATCTTTACAATGGCACCTGTCAAGGAGAAGGATATATAAGGCAGCAAGTGAACAGTCAATTCTTGAATTTCATGTGTTGGAAGCAGGAAAAATGGGCAAGCGGGAAAAGACCTGAGTGACTTTGATGAGGACCAGTAGTGATGGCTAGATGTCTAGGTTCGAGCATCTCCAAAATGGCAAGTCTGGTGAAAAACTGAATGCTTGCCATGATAGAAACACACATATGGAGCTGCATAGCTGCAGACTGGTCCAAGTGCCCATGATGGCCCCTGTCCACCACTGAATGTACTTATAATGGGCATGTGAGCATCAAAACTGGTCCATGGAACAATGGAAGAAGGTTACTTGGTCTGATGAATCACATTTTCTTTTAGATCAGGTGGATGGCCAGGTGTGTATGCGTTAACTGGGGAAGAGAAGGCAGCAGGATGCACTACGGGAAGAAAGCAGACAGGCAGGCTGGCTGGCATTCATGTGGATGTTGCAGACCCCATTCACCCCTTCATGGCAATGCTGTTCCCTGATGGCACTGACCTCTTTCAGCAGCATAATGCACCCTGCCAAACTGCAAAAATGGTTCAGGAATAGTTTGAGGAATATGAAAAAGAGTTCAAGGTGTTGCCTTGGCCTCCAAATTGCCCAGATCTCAATCCGACTGAGCATCTATGGGATGAGCTAGACACAAATTCAGTCCATGGAGGCCCCATCTTGCAACTTACAAGACTTAAAGGATCTGCTGCTGATGTCATGTTCACAGGCCATGTTCAGAGGTCTTGTAGAGTTCATGCCTCGATGCAACAGAGCAGTTCTGGCAGCATGAGGGAGACCTACATGATATTAGGCAGGTGGTTTTAATGTTGTGGCTGATCATTGTATACTTTTAAAACCCTCCCCTGACTTAGTTCAGCTCTGTAATTTCTTCATCCATATATGCATTTGTGTAATTTTTTTAAATGATCACTGATGATTGCCTCTGTACAAAACCTGATTGTACTTAAGGTTCCAAAAACAAGTTTAATTTGTCCCCAGTGCGATCTAAATCAGGGAGATTGATTGATTCTGATGTCGCAGGTCACAAACGGATCTAAATTGCCGTGACCAAATCGGTTACATTTTCAGAACGGCGGACAGGTCCTGACAGATTGCGGGTCGTGCCGTGAACAGCTGCGGTGCTCCAGATGTGCTTTCTGGGATGACGGGATCAAAGTTAAACACTAGCAGATGTTTCCGCGCCCTCCTGGGCAGGCACAGCAGGAGGAAGGAAAGGTTGTCTTCCTACATCCACCCATTCCAAGGGGAGTGAGAAACACGGAACCCTGGACTGCTTTGTGGTTCTCATGTCAACGTGCTCCCTAAACATTTAAATCACTTGCATTTTAAATTCCCTCTGAAAGCCGGAGAGATGGATGCGGAGAGGGTCGAGAGCAGGGTGAGATATGGGTTACTGCACTGGAGAGGAGGATGAAGAATGAAAAGGAAATGAGAAGTATAAAAGCTGTAGAAAGAAAAGAAAAAGGAGAGGTTCGGGAAAGGCAGAGGTGGGCTGGGGCGAGGCGAAGCGGCGAATATGGAACGGAGGACAGAGAGAAAGAAAGGAAGGGAAACAGAAAGGCTTAGGTGAATGATAGCATTTACCTTTTCTCCTGGAGAGATAATGGGCTCTCTGGGGCGCTATAAAAGTTTCATTCTGTCCCACCTCCTGGCAGCTAAGAGTAATGACAGTGGTGTTTGGGTCAACGGGGTCGCGGCACTGAAAAGTTGCAGTACTGTAACCACCAGAGAGAGAGGCTTGATGACAAATGTTTTGACAATGTTTTTACAACGTCCTCACAGAGTCCAGTGTATATAAATTCACTGACAGTATGACTTGTGTTGGTAAAATCTCCTGTGGCGTGAACCATTCACCTATAGCAGAGACCACAGCCCTCCAATGACACAGCAATCAAATGAGAGACAGAATGAGTGAATGGTATGAAATCCCTTGAAATTAAGAATGAACGCGTCAGGATGTTCCTCACATCTCACAACCTGGCTCATTTAAACTGCTCTGTTTACTGTCAAGATTTTAAATAGAGAGGTTGTAAAGAGATGATACCTGCAAAAAATGAAAATGATCCCATCCTTTATGTACACTGTAAAAATGATTTTGTGAAGTTGTAAATTAAACAAAGATTATTGGTGTATGTTTTACAAGAAAATACTATTTTAGTATTTTCAGTATGTTCAATATGCTATTTCTTTGTAATTATTTGTGAAATGCACTAGCAATTTCTTACTGAAAATTGTTGTAATCAAAGTAAACCCTACACCTTTTTTCAGTGTGTACCGTCATGATCTATCTATCTATCTATCTATCTATCTATCTATCTATCTATCTATCTATCTATCTATCTGTCTGTCTGTCTGTCTGTCTGTCTATCCGTCTTAGATACCTTTTTCAATAAAATTAAATGATTACTGGGGGTGCAACATAATAATACTATAAACACTATAAACAGATCATAAAAAGTAGTTGATATGGCTTACATTCCAAGTTATACAATATGATTATGTGAGGAACCAACTAAAACACATCTGAAAGTTGTTGATCATTGAAAATCTTGTGATAACTGTTCTCAGTGCATCCATGAGCAAAGTATGATGTCAGATTCATTGTCTTTTGAATGAATCAGTCTGTGCAATGCACAATCTATGATTTGTTCACTCTAGTCCCACACTGAAAAGCTGGCACAAAACAGACTGTTTAATGCTGCTCAGAGGCAGTATAAATGCATTTCCACAGCAATTACAACTGTATACTTTGATATTAGGAACTGAGATGGGTCAGAGGGGGCTTAATTTAATCTGGCTTTGATGCGGCATTGTGTCTTTACACTGAATTTTGAGCAGGCACAGAGCAGCCTGTGTAAGTTGGTTCAAACTTGACTGATCCAATTCTCAAATTCAACTCACTTACAAAGCAGAGGTTAAAAGCTCACTGGAGTGAATAACTTTCTGTGGATAATTTACATTTACAACTTCCCTCACACTAAAATATCATATATGACATATAAAACTGTACCACTTATAGTAAAATGTTATGGTGCTTTTGCATCGTTTTTGAAGCTTTAAAGCATTTGTTCTCATTTATTGTATTTACAAGTAAAAGAGGCCAGTTATTCAAAATTATCTCATTATGTGTTCATTGGAATAAAGACAGATTTAGAACAACATGAGGGTGAGTAATACACCTGAATTATAACTTCTGAGTTAACCATTCATTTGCATGTTCAAAACATCAATACCAGACCAAGTTGGCAAGTGAATGTTTCATGCTGAGAAATTTCATGTAGAATATTTTCATGACATATTCTATGTTCTCTTGCACAGTTCTCTCACTCTCTCTGAGGAAAAGAAACAACGTCTAGAAATGAAAATGTCCCTGGACTCAAGCTCATGCATGGCCAGTCCAAAAGCACCTGTGATCATTTTTACACATTATCAGAATGTCTGGCGAAGCTGAGTTGCTATTGATTTCTGAGGGAAAAAAACCCCCTACAGAATCACAATCAGAGCTCCCAAAGCTCATGAATCTGAACGCCTCTGACAAGAGCTAAAATAGAGACACACAATAGCTGCTGTTTGAGGGGAACCGGCTTCCAGTGAGCATGCAGGTAGATACACTGTGTGTCACAAAGATCATCTATGAACACATTTATAGTTTAGTTCTGTTTGGAGTGGACCACTGAGGGCTTCTCTTCTTGATTGTCAGTGCAGGTACTATATGTTCAATAAAGCAGCGAGCACTGTGGAACTATTTGGTGAGGGAGAGGGAGAATGAGACCATTTTATTCAGACTCATTGTAATAGAAAGCTGTGCTGACCTGCATTATTTGTGTTCCTAATTTATGAATAGTAGATAATCCAATATAATAATATTATATAATTATATAACAACAACAACAACAACAACAACAAAATAATAATAATAATAATAACAGTTTTAATAATAATAATAATAATAATAATAATAATTGTACTAATAATAATAATAATTAGTAGTAGTAGAAGTAGTAGTAAAAATAAAATAGCTTGTCTATTGGTTTTTTCACCTATGAAATTGAAAGTATAATGAAATACATTATACTTTAATAATAATAATAATAATAATAATAATAGTAGTAGGAAAATCCAATAGACAAGTTATTTTATTTTTAAGAATAAATAATAATAATTATGATTTTAAATAATAAAGAAATTATTATTATTATTATTATTATTATTATAAATAATGCTTGATTTTAAAAAAAAATTATTATTATTATTTAGTCAGTAGTCTAAAGATCATATCTGTACAGAAGTACTCTGTAGCTGTTTATAGTTATCTGTAATGTCCTGTAGTTGTTTATAGTTGTTATGGGTATCTGTCCTTTCATGTTTCATACATCATAAGACCTTATCATAAGATTTTATTAAAAATCAAATATGTTCAGTTATGGGCACCGAAGTTGCTTGGTCAGGCGGTGTATGCTAATAAAATGCGTATGAATATTGCATATGAATAGTGCAACAGAGATGAAATAATGTCTGCTGTTTCCATATTTAATGACATCGGTTGATTGGTAGGAGTAGACAAACAGATGTTTTTAAAAATGAGCTTTTATTTTGAGCTTCTCTGCAGCACTCAGTCAGCAGCACAAGTTGGTGGTCTTACCGGGGGGAAAAAAATTTAGTAGATCATTTGATCTTCGCTTTAGGCCACAACTAAGATAAAGGATGCTGTCTTTATGGGGTTCACAATTTGTGTGCCGCTAGCAGTGTAATTAGGATGATAACTGCTTTTGTGGGATCATCTGTTGCCGTGATACAGTCTAATTAACCTATTTCTAGCTGCCCCGGTGCATTTATGGCCCTAATGAGCACTTCCAATGACAACAAAGGAAAAATCATTGACAAAGCCCAATCCCCAGTGGCCTGATTTAACAGATATAGTGGGGTGATGTTTCATGCTCACCATCCACTATAAGAGAGAGAAGACGGCTAATGAGAGAATTTGGTCATTTCAGTAGCACCTTCATCTCGTTATATGGTCCCAAATGCACACAGTTATTGTAACCTGCGATGTGTCCCAGAGCCAGTGCAGATTGAAAAAAAAAATGGATGTGTGACAGAAGCAACAAAGAAAAGAGCAACACACAGCAAATACACCACTAATGAGACCAGACAGAGCATGTGGTATTTATAAATGTTTTTCTCACTCTTACATGTCAGTGCATGCAATTATAGATTTGAGATTCAGAAGATTCAGTGTGTTATTATGTGAGGAATATACCCTGATACTTTTTCTCTCTATTTTGCCTGGACTGGTAAGCAAATTACTTAGAGTTTTCCACTTTTAATGTTGTACTGATGTTTCTCTAATTGGCTCTTTTAATGAGAGAAGATATGGAAGTGAGGTATTTTAAAGCAAAGCTCATTTATTCAGCCACTGAGTCATTTCAACGAGATCTATTTACATTCTGCTATTTTTTTGTTTAATTAATCGCAGAAATGAATCCATATTCACCAGCACTGTGCTCATTCAAACGTTTAGAGCAATGACATCGTGGCTCATTTGGTCTCAGTTTAGCCATTTTGTGACACTGAATGTTGTAGGTCTTTGGTTCTGCAAACCAAATGTGTTCATTATTTTTAACTAATGATTATGACCAAGAATATAAAACCATATCTGTAATACTGATAATCATTCCTTATGCACAAAGATGACTTAATGCTTCATGACTGAAAAAAAATTGTGTTGTTTGACCTTTACCTAAATTATGTACGTTTTAGTCAACTGATTATGTATATCTGTCGGTCTATCAATTGTAAATCTGCCTGTCTATAAACTGAAACATTTAGGGCCATATTTACTAAACAGGGCAAATTAACATTAGAGCGCAATTCCATAAAAGCGCCGATGGGAGGGGAAAATTATGCGTGTGATTTATTGAAAATGCTCACATTAAAGAACACAGACGCAGCCAGATCATTTCCATAATGACCAGCGCAATCTACCAAGAGCAGCGCAAATTAGCACCTGCTTTTTTGGGGCGTTAATAATGGCACAAACACCAGTAATTTGACGAGCGCAAACATTAGTAAATCGCGTTGCGTGATTCATTTTTAATACTCTCCTCCCATAAATTTTGCGCCTAAAAGAGAAACTCCAAATGCATATTCAATAAGGTCAAGCGCAAAAATAACTGTGTCCACACCTTTTGAGCACTAATTCTTCACTGCGCGTCTTTAGTAAATCCTGACAGTACTATTTTAATGCCAAAAGATGGTTTGCACTGGCGCAAGTTGTTAGTAAATCTGACCCCTATTTGCCATTTAATAGTCTGTAAATTATTTTTCTAAATCCAATGGTATTATACATTTTCGGAGAATTGCTGGGAAAAAAAAGTGAGTGATGCTGTAATTCTGTAACCCTAAACTCTATCTGACCTGTATTACAGCTGTGCATTGTGCATTGACAAATAGGTTTATGCTTTAAACTGCATAAAGCTATTTAGGTCACCAGTAATGTCTTTATATTGAAAAATAACCTAATTGTAACATGAGTAGAGCCCTCTGTGGCTTATTAAGAAGCTACATCATTTACAGACCATATTGTGAGCACAGTGATGAAGCAGCTATTAGAGACATTGACCAACAACAAGAACAAAGTAAACTGTGTACAAAAGAATAAGAGAAGCACAGAATGTTGTCTTTCATCTGTTTAGTCTGTCAGTTGCATTATTAAGGGACCAAAGCACTGCATTGTGTCTCTCCTGATTGTCCAGTCAGGGTTGTCATTTAGGGCAAATGGCTCTTTTTGTACAGCTCCCTCAGACTGCTTTATACATTTGTCTGTTGCTGAAGCAAATAAACACTAATGGTAATGAGAGGCCAAGATCTCTGTTATAGAACTGCATGAGTGAAGAAATTGATGAGCTTATCTCTTGTTCTGTAAATACAGAGTGTGTGAGCAAAGTTAAGAGATTTTAAAGCAATCTTATATCTCCTTTCCTCTTTTTTGCCTCTATTTTTACATTGACAGCCTGAAATGACACTGTCTAGGAATATGATGTAATATGATTTCAACAAGACTCCCAGTATAAAGTATTGCATTAAAATTATTTTTTCGTTTCTAGTAACATTATGCATGAGCCTCCTAATATTCCTGGTCAATTCTAACTTTGGCTGATCTTGGGTATAAAATAAAGGTATTACTGTAACTTAGTATTTTTTTTTTTATCTATACAGTTATTCACAGCACATATTACAGTATTTAATATCTGCATAATATTAGTTTAAAAAAACAAATCATAATAATAAATCTTAAATCACTAGGCAATAATAGTTGATGTCACATACTGTATGTAACACCTATAGTTTCACTTATATTACAGATCAACTTTGATCCAGAACTTAGCTAAAGCCTCTTTTCTGCAGGGACTTTCAACAGAAAGTAGTTGGTTGTTGTTTTCCTCTATATGATAAACAGGCCCTGAAAGCTTTCAGGCAGCATCATTAACAATGTACGACGATGCTCATGCCCCTCAAACTGCACAAATTAATCATTTTAATCTAATCCTATCATCCTAATCAAAGGCCCCGGCTTCTGTTTTATTTATTGCGCCCTTAACCTTAGTAATTAACTTATGCATGAATTTATTATTCAAGATTCTCCCTGAATGGGCCTATTTAACCAGATGCAAATAATCATTTGGGCGTCAGATTTTATGTTCTTTCAGTCTTGGGAGGGAGAGACTCCTTCTAGTGACGCTTGAGGTTGACACTTCTAGTCGTACTGTCTGAATTCATTCTCTTACATCTAGAGGCATCTGTGTTTGTCTACATTATGCAGATATTATTCCTCATGATTTTTTTAATGTTTCTTTATTTAATATTACAGGCATATTACTCAGAGCTTTACAGTAATACTGAAATACAGAATGGTTTATAAGCATGAAAAGTAATCAAGTTCACTTTTAATCAGCTAGTAAAACCAACCTTTTCTACAAATAAATGTATACATTACATATTTTCAATTTTTATCTGATTTTTCTCTACGTTTATTTGCTTTTGTTTTTTAAATGTACATATATGCATGTAGTTTATTTAATATTTCATTACCAAGCATTATAGTTTCATATTTATGGTTTAAATGTAAAGAAAAAAAACATTATATTATATCATTTTTATTCGGCATACTGCAATATTCTGCTGTGAAACCTTTGCTTTGCTATTTTGATAATTGAAAAAATTGGAGAAAAAAGTGTTGTTGCATCTGAAAGGTTTGTTAATTAAAGACTGCAGCAATATATCCTGTTTACGCTCATATAAAGCTGTATTTTACACAACAGAACTACATGTTCTCCATAATAATATAGCAGAATTACATTGGGCACTGTCAATATGTGACCAAAACCTACTGGAATTTGCTGTTACCACTCTATGTTTAATATAGCTATGTATTTTTGAAGATTTCATTATTATCAATGCTACTTTTTTCTGTATCATTTTTTTTTTTTAAGTTTTTGACCACTACTGCTCTCCGCATCTTAATTGCCTGAGAAAATGTCATCAGCAGTCAGCAGGGCTGAGCGCTGTCAGTCTGATGGGACAGTGTCACCTCGGGCCAGAATATGTCCTCTCTTCTGATAATAGAGGGGACTCTGGAATGTGAGATGGCACTCAAGGGAAGAACTGCAGAGGGTCACTTAGAAATGACTTCTGCCTTTTCCTTATATCCATGCTATCTCTAGGAACTCTCTATTTATTGACAGCTCTCTGTTCTGTCTAGCCTTAAAGATAATGATTTTGTGAAACAATCCAAAGGAAGGGCTTGTATGATGAGATATGGTGCAAAGATGGTTCAAGTGCCTTACGTAAGTGATGCTTGAAATGGAAGGGATAGATATATGAAGTATAAGCAGATTTTCACTTGTTTCTGTGAAGTTATTACAGCTGACTTGATTGACTTTATCAAGGTTGTTGAGGCGTCCTTTGATTTGTATTGTGCTGCTGTGCTGTGGTTCAGTCTGTGCCTGAACTGATCATTTTGTTGCTGCTCTTAGACTGAAGAGCTTTTGTCTTATTTTGTCTTTTAAGTTTCTATTATTTACATATCTTGAGACTTATACAGCACTCTTGAATACATGTTTTTGATTGGCCAGTTGTGGCCTTTTTTGGTTAATAAAGTTTGAGTTCAGTTAGAAATTAATACCTTTATTCAACACTGATGCATTAAATTGATCAAAAGTAACAGCAAAGTCATTTATAATGACTTCTATTTCAAATACTGTAAATGCACTTCTTTTGAACTTTCTATTCATTAAAGAACACTGAAAAAAATGTTTCACAAACAAATATTAATCGTGTGACACTCAAGACTGGAGTAATGATGCTGAAAATTCAGCTTTGCCGTCACAGGAATAAATTAGATTTTGAACTATATTAAAAAAAAAAAATTATTTAAATTGTAGTAATATTTCACAATATTACTGTTTTACTGAATTTTTACATTCAAATAAATGCAGCCCTGGTTGAGCACAAGATACTTCTTTTAAAAACTATTAACAAATCTAACTGACCTCAAACTTTTGAACAGTGTATTTTCTTGAAAAGACCCAACAAAACAAAAACAGTGTAAAATTGAACACTGCCTGGAGTTTATAATAATGGCCAACTGACTGTTAGAGAAGCATCCCAGCATGCTTCTCTCTGTTTTGCTATGTATGATTTTTCTTTAGATCTAAAGTGCCAAATTATTATATTTCTTTTAAACACTGTCAACAGGCTTACTGTAGTTCACCTAAGTGAACAATTTACTTGCTGATTTCATTCAAATGTCTGGGTCTTCTCACTCAAGAGCTCTTGATCTTTGACTTCCCTTTCCTTCAATACACAAGCTCTCTCATCGTTAAGCATTCAGGTGAGGTTTTCTCTCCTCGGTGCAGCTTTGCGGCAAGAGTCTCTCACATTTAAAAAGCTTTTTGAAGTTGTTGGGAACTGCCGGCACTTCCTTTCAGACTCGCTTTCCCAGAACAGCACACCTTGCTTTCCATCTAATAATAAGGCAATGCATTTGCTCTAAACACACTCACCATGAATTAATTCAACAGTGTTATGACCCTGAAGGGCCGTTCAGTAAAATCTGCTTTTGAATTTGTCCAGGCCCTCTCGTAATGTACTGGCCCCCACCGTTTCTTCTCAGAACGGCCATTTTCAATTAATCCCACTGCATAATGCATGACTACATTTAACAATCCAATGAACCGATATGGAGTCTTTGGCTGCAGAGGAACTCTGTTAATGGTTGTAAAATAGAATTATACCACTCCGAATGAATTCATTAGTTTACATAGTGACTCTGAAGGTATGATGCTTGTTGGGTCCTGCATGGGCAGCTTTTGGCAGTCGCTTGATAATGTTTATTTTGCTTTCTGTAGAGAATTATAATGAGGCATGCAGCTTTTGCTGCCACTTGTGGAGGGAACGTTTGAGATAATTAGAAGATATTTTCAAGCACACCATTAACCCCAGTAGCAGAATATGGTTTAGGGACATAGTAAACATTTTAAAAATATCTAAATACAAGTTCATTTACTCTAAATACCAAAACAGGAAGGAAGAAAAAAATCATAGTCTGGGTTGAATGCGTTCCAATTAATTCCAAATGTGAACGAATTATGTTGGATACTGTTTTAGCTTTAACAAATGATAGTGAGATATGGTTTGGGAATACAGTCAATATTTTAAAAATATCTACAAGTTGATCTGCTCTGAATACATAAATAGGAAGGAAGAAAGAAAACTGTAGGACAGGACTGAACGCTTTCCAATAAATTCTGGAAATGAATGAATTACATCAAACATGGTTTTAGCTTTAACAAATCATTTACATTTACATTACATTTAGATTTAATCATTTAGCAGAATATAAAGAATAAAAGTAGATAGAATAGAAACAGAATAGAGAGAACTAGTGTTAGAAGGTCAAGTTATTTTTTGTAATAAATAAAAAGAAAACAAGTAGATAGAATAGAAATAGAATAGAGTGCTACTGTTAGAGGGTCACGTTTGTTATAATAAATAAAAAGAAAACAGGAAGGTAGAATAGAAATAGAGAGTGCTAGAGTTAGAGGGTCAAATGTAGATGGAAGAAATGCATCTTTAGCTGTATGTTGTTGAAGATGGCTAAAGACTCAGCTGCTCAGATCGAATTGGGCAGGTCATTCCACCAGCAGGAAATATTTAAGGTGAAAGTCTGTGAAAGTGTTTTTGTGCCTCTATAATGCGCCGTTCACTTGCAGAACGCAAGCTTCTGGAGGGCACATAAGTCTGAAATCACAGTGAAATATGGTTTGGGGACATAGTCAGTATTTTTAAAATGTGGAAAAACAAGCTCATTTAGTCTAGATATGTAATTAGGAATAGGGAATTAGGAATAAACAAAATTGTGGGAAAGGTTTAGTGATTTCCAGTTAATTCAGAATGTGAATTAATTCCGCCGAGAACTGATTGAATTAATTCTGTCAGTTGTTAGCTTTAACAAATAATAATGAGATACAATATGGTTTGACAATACAGTAAGAATTTAAAAAATAATATATATTTACAAGTTCATTTACTCCTAATAAGAAATAAGAAAAGGAAAATAAAATCACGGAACTCACACCATTTACTGTAATTCCAAATGTGAATTAACAGATATTGATAACAGATAAACAGATAAATGATATTAAGATATGGTTTGGGGATGCAGTCAATATTTTTTTAAAATATGTAAATATAAGTTAATATGCTCTAGATATGAAATCAGGAATGAAGGAAGGATGAAAATCATGGGACTGGGTTGAATGCTTTCCAATTAATTCCGGATGGGAATGAATGACGTCGAGAACCGTTTTAGCTTTAGCATGTAGGTTCTTGGTAGAGATGGATAGACGGATCTGGAGAGATGGAGTGCTGGTTCCTCTCCCCTCGGGCCATCAGAGTGACACACTTTCCTGGTCTTCTCTCTGCTCTCATTATTTTTCCTTCTCTCCACAGACTAACGTTTCCTCAGCTCCAATAAAAGCCAATTTTGCGCCGCACCTGTCAAGAGAGCATCTCTCCCCTGCAGTCATGCAACTGCACACTAACTAAACACCCTCACTGGTGACTAAAGTATGACCACTGTAGATCTACAGAGACCATTGTCACACTCCACTGACTAGACGTTTGCGACACTGGGGCTTTTTCCTTCTCCATAGGATGTTAAACTACTCCTCACCAAACCTGGAAAATGGTAGGAGAGGTAACGCTCGAGTTGAACAGCCGCCTGCACATGCACAAATGCTCACAAACTCGCCGTCTTATAGCTTACATATATTTCACAAGCAGCCTGAGGGCATCAAAAGCTGCAGATCACGGAGGTGAAACACGAGCAGCCCAGTAATGAGCAAGATTTGAGGCGTTTTCGAGTGGGAAAGGCAATTTCTCAAACTTTCGTGAAATGGACCCAAGTTCAGATGCAGGTCAAGCGTGCTGCACAATTTTGCTCCTCGTATAAACGTCCATCAGCAGATCATATCAGTCACAGTGTTTGGCAGGGTTTTACAGTGGATGCAGTGAAATACGAGGTTTTCATTAGTACATATTACCAGCTGTACGTTGGGCAGCTAAGCAAATCTATTAATAAAGCGAATCAGTATACTCACTAGCTATGGAGAAAAAAGTTTTGATTTCGGCTGTACTAGATGTCTGTCCACAGAGCGCCCGTCGCCATCGTCTTTCCATTTATAGTTCGACTTCCAGCTGAGCTGTCCATCATTTTAATGACCTGTCTGTATGTGTCAGAACAATCCATCTTCTGTGACACAGTGAGACTCGCTTGCTTTGAGTTGATTCAAGTGCTGGAATGAGATAATGTTCTGATAGACATCCAGACCTGTTGTTAGGCCGGTCCTGGTTTGTCATGGTGTACTAAATAAGGGAGTACTTTTAGGTTAATTTATGTAGTACACTAAGCAAGCATTAAAAAAAGAACATTCAGCATGCTGATAATTGTTTCATTTGAATTGCTTTTATTCCATTTTTGCGATCATGCATTGGAATAGAACACTGACAAAAGCATCACATTTTCATAAAATAAAAAATAGACAAAAATATACAATATATTCTTAATAATAATGTAAAAATGATTTTGAATTACTAGAGCTGCTTCAGGAATCAAGAACACATTTAGTCACATATTGATTTCATTGTTTGGATGTTAGTTGCACAGATCCACTTTTGTTGTTGTTGTTTCTTTTTTAAGATACTTTTTAATTATTATTTTATTTTTGTACTTTTTTTTATTTATTTTTTTTTATATAGGACAGTGGAGTGGAGACCTGAAAGTCAGTTAGACAGCACTGAGGTACTCTTTACTACTGATACTGCAGGAAGACATTTTATTTATTTTATTTTATTGAATTATATTTTATTTTTCACTTTGTTGTGAAGTGCTAGTACTTATAAAATCTCTACTTGACAGCATTGAGATATTCAATTCTGGTAATTCAACTTGATAAATGAAAAAAAATCCAGATAACTATCCATGTCGCTCAAAATGCAGGAATATTTTTTTTTTAATTCTGCCCTGTATGATGTGAAATGATTTATGGTGAAGAAGACTTTTCTCTCAGGCAGATGGGATAAAATGGAGATTGATTTCTTTGGTATTGTATACATGATGTTCATCATATCACAACAAAACTGCATCTACATACAACTCACAGCATCTAGCTGAAGTTATTTCACCAGTACTGCTCTGTTTTCCAGCAACTTACTGCTCATACTTGGCTTGTTCTCTTCTAGTACTATTCCAAGACTTCCAAAGTGCTCATTATTCTTTTTAATCTGCCATAAATGTGAGGCTTTCTCGAGAGAGAGTAGACCTCCACCCAGACCATCCACCTGGAGTCACATCTCCACAGTCGACCTCCACCACATGATTAAGGATTCAATATTGTCGTTGGCGCACCTTACACAGGTGCCTTCTGCTATTGCATATTAATAATAATGATAACGTTAATAATGGAAGTCGCATTAAATGGTCCCAGAGGAGCCATGTTTGATTGTCCTTAATGAATTCTGCTCTGCAGGCTTTTGTTCTAGCTAATGAAAGAGGGGGCGGCTATGGAGGGGCCAGAGTGCTGGAATAGATTAATAGATCGCACAGGATTGAACTCCATCGCTGTGGATATAATGAGCTGTCAGTTCGCTGTTACAGAGGGCGGGTAGAAGTTTTCGTTCCTGCTCAGACATTGAGAAAAAGGGAACCACAAAGAAATCGAGAGCAAGAGACAATGAAGGAGGGAGAGCAAGACGGATCATCATGCAGATGGCAATGGAGGACAGAGGGAGGCAGTAAAGGGAATGAATAACCAGACAGAGTTCATGAGCTCTTCAAAGAAGGCAAGAAACATGTAAAACAGGATGTCACTCAATTAAAGAAATATAATTGCTTTTGTCAGTACCAGGATGAAGACACTTATCCTTATCACCTGCTATATGAAATCAGACATCAGGTTCCTCCCATGTAGGAGCACCATTTGTCATTACAGCTCTTTTAATTGTAAGATTCCTGTAGGTCATTTTTTTAGTAAGAATCATTTTGGAATACTTTTTTATTTTTTTATTTTTTATGAATCTTTGATTTGAAGTTTAAAAGAACTAACTTACTAATTTAGTTGAAATAGAAATCTTTTAATACAAATTGTGAAATTTCTTTATTGTGGTCTTACTTTTCGATAAACCATTTATCGGTTTATCTGAGCTGACATACAGGTTGATAGCTTGAGCTCAGATACAGGAGCCCCTGTCTAGATTGAGCCCTTGAGCAAGGCACTTAACCCCAGACTGCTCCCATGTGGCCTCCCCTGCAATTGGTGTTAGCAGGAAAGAAAAGTACAAAAGAAAAAATAAAGCCCTTCCTTGACCACTACTTCCTATCCAGGCACTAGTCATTTCACAGCCAGCCTATTGCAACTTCCTTCTTTCCGGCTTACCAGCATCTGCCAAACGTCCCCCAGAGCGCATCCAAAATGCTGCTGCTTGACTTGTTTTTAACCTCAGGAAATTCTCTCCTGTTACACCTCTGCTCAGATCTCTACACTGGCTGCCAGCATCAGCGAGACACCCTGACCCCTCAGTCCTGTATTACAAATTCAATACAAGAGCTTGATGTCATGACAACTGAAGGGACTCACCTATGGCAACAGTGTACTGGTACAGTGGTGTTAGTGAAAGTGAAAGTGACGTGACATGTGGCCAAGTATGGTTACACATACTCGGAATTTGTGCTCTGCAATTAACCCATCTAAAGTGCACACACACAGCAGTGAACACATACCCAGAGTGGGCAGCCATTTATGCTGCGGCGCCCGGGGAGCAGTTGGGGGTTCGGTGCCTTGCTCAAGGGGACCTCAGTCGTGGTATTGAGGGTGGAGAGAGCGCTGTACATTCATTCCCCCACCTACAATCCCTGCCGGACCAGAGACTCGAACTCGCAACCTTTTAGGTTACGAATCCGACTCTCTAACCATTAGGCCACGACTTCCCCGTTTCACAGTTAGCATCCTGTATTAATTTATTTCTTCTTCTTCTTCTTCTTCTTCTTCTTTATTATTATTATTATTATTATTATTATTATTATTTGAAGTGAATGAAAGTTAAAAAATGTTCTTTTCAAACCAAAACTTTATTTTTAAAAGTGAACATGTCAGCTACCACTAGTTACTAGAGTATTAGACTATCTGCTTAGTATCTGCATACATTTTATTTTGATGATCCCCCAACACACATTCTACTGACTTTAAGTAAATTTCCAACTTTGCAAGTGCATGCCAACTTATTCTACTAACTCTAACCCTAACCCTAACCTAACAGTCTACTAATACTCTCTATGAGAGCTAATTAACATTTAGTTGCAAAGTTGATTATAGTCAGTAAAATGTTGTACAATCAATTGATGTGCCATCCTTGAACAGTCACTATGAATTGTATTGACTGAAGAATGATTCTATTTCTTAGTTGTTACATCTTTGTTCCTCAGAACAAAATAACAAATTAAAATAGCATACAGGTTCAGAGTGACATTATTGTGAGTAAATAATGGCATTTCATTTTTTAAATAAGTTTTCATTTTTGGGTGAACTGTTTTTTAAGCATTAGCTAAGTAACTGACATACACAGTTGGGCCAAGAGCTGTACACAGTGATCGTTTAACATTCAGTGCTCTGCGTATTTTGCGTGGTTAGAAGGGTGAGTCAGACTATCAGGCATCTGTTTTTAACGTTATAGCTTGTAAATCTATATTGATACCATTATGGTGCAGATAAAGATAGAATGCACATACGAAACATTCTTTGGATGAAGAGACTTTGATTTTTATCTCTCATGTCTCATTTGGTTTTGTTTTGCACATTTGTAATCAGTGTAGATTTTTAATCAGCCGACAAACATACGACAGGTACAACGTGAAAGCTTGCCTTGTAATTTAGCTTAGCTTAATCAGTCAATCAAAGACTTTCACAGTAAATCTAAATTTGCCTTATAGATTTAATACATTTTATCATTTTTATCTTTTATCACTTTTATCATTCGTCTTGGATTGAGATGCAACAGGAAGCCATAAGCTTATATGGAAATCTAATCACACTCTCAGATGTGGATGCAAATTTAAAGTCCATCTGCAAGATTTGGAGGTATATTAAACCCATGATTAAAATCTAAAAAAAAAAAAAACAATTCTGAAATCTAACCATAGTATGCATTTTATGATTTTAGTAAAAAATAAAATGATCAAGGTTTCAGTGGTCTGGAAAATTAATCCATGTCCTCAAAACAATGATCCTAAAGACCTTTGTTTCTGAGATTAAAACTGCCTGAAGTTCTTGATTAAAGCCATTTCCAGAGGACAAAATATGCTTTTATTTAGTCTGCACTCAGACATCTGTTTGTAAACAGCATGTAAATCCAGGCATGTGTTCTCCTGCATTTTGGCCTGGTTTGTCATAAAACGGGCAATTAACACTGGCAGAGGGAGATTAACACTCTGTGCTCAGATGGGGTCAAAACAAGAAGGAATAAGGTATGAACAGAAAAATTTTAATATCAGTATTTGTCACACAGTGCTAACAATTAATATCAAAAAGTATGATTTTTTATAAATGTGTTTAACCACATTTTTAACCCCTTAAAAACAAGAAGGAATAAGGTATGAACAGAAAAATTTTAATATCAGTATTTGTCACACAGTGCTAACAATTAATATCAAAAAGTATGATTTTTTATAAATGTGTTTAACCACATTTTTAACCCCTTAACTGTTACCGTCCCGCTGGTAGAAGTTTACTACTGTACTTTACTACTATATTACAGTTAAATCTTAATCTAATCATGACAAACTATATATCATTGGAAAGGTCTAAGACTCCTAAATAGATATTTTATCACTGTTTTTTGTTACAATTATGTAGGAACTGTAATAGATTAATTTATGACAAGAGTGCACCTCAAAAATATACTACATCATAATAGGAGTTCTGACCTCTGTCACAAAAATTCTTTTTCGTTTCATTTTTCCCTATAACATGTTTTAGTAACCATCACAAATTCTATATAATTTGAAAGCATAAAACCTCAAAATTTATCCTGTGAAAACCATTTTGAAATCGGACATTGCGTTAACATGGAAATGGTACTTTAAAATCTTTTAGCGGGCTCCTCCCCCTTAGTGGGGGGTGTCATTTTACAAAATGTATTACGGTCTTTTAGAATCAAAACTTTTTATAATCTTGACAAAATACATATCATTGGAGAGGTCTGAGTCTCAAGATTCCATATTTGGTGGTTATTTTGTGATAGAAGTAATATTGAGAGGAAAAAATATACATTTGTGACAAAAAAAAATTGCATAAAAAAATCAATGAATCAGTTGAGTTTGAATGGCACCCGGTGGCTAGTTTTTGTATAACGCCTAAACAAAATTGCATAGGAACCTCAATTTTTTTTATGTCAACTTCAAATTTGGAACACAACTTATTTAGACATGTTCATGGCCCTAAGTGAGAAAAAGTAACAAAAATTTCTGTAAGAAAAAGATAAGTTAAATAGTATTTCATATACATTGAAAATAGAAATTATAGCTCACTTTTAAGTCTTTTTCAGCACCGAAAATAATGAGAAAGTTTTTCCCTTTCCAGGGTAGTAAAACACCAAAATAGCAACATATATCCAAGAAATATATTTAATTTGGGTCTGTACAGTTGCCTTGAAACAAAAAAAAATGTGGGTCAAATTGACCCACGAACATCAAAATCGTCAGAAAATTAGTTTTGTGCACTTCAAAACACATCAGTGTATCGTGACTTTGCATGCATGTTCATGGCCCTAAATGAGAAAAAGTCACAGAATATCAAGAATAAAATTACAGCTTAACTGGTATTTCCGACAGCTTGAAAACTGAAATGGGTCAAATTGACCCGGAACATAACACAAGGGTTTTAAACTGAACTGAGCTGGACGATGACATCACTGAATTCAATAATGAAATGCCTTTAACTGAAAATTGAGTGTTTAATCTTGTCATTTTACATTATTGACACTATTTCCCTATTCTGATATTGGAAAGTTGCTTTGACACAATCTGTATTGTTAAAAGCGCTATATAAATAAAGGTGACTTGACTTGACCTAAAAAAAGGAGAAATTCCTGAACCTTTGAACACTTGTGCTGTTTATTATTTTGCTCTGCTGTTCTTTTGATCTTCTGATCTTCTCTGTTTTGTTGTATCTTTTTAGTCTGTTATGTCTCTTTCCTTACAGTTGATTTATTGTTGCTTTCTTTGTGAATTTAGAAGCAATATAACTGATGCTACTATTTGTATATGCAATGGAAAGGGACATGTACTCTGTTTAGTACATGATGGTTCTGTCCATCAGTTGTTGCATGGATGAATCGTTCATAATAAGATCAATATCCTACATTTAGGAAATACATAGGGTGAATTTCTATTTCATGCTGTCTTTAACAAGTTGAAGCTTAGAATATACATTAAAATGTAGCTGATGGCCTCTGAGTAATGGTGTTATGAAAATTATTAGTTTGAATGAAATTACACTATATGATCTTTGAAGAATCAGTGTCAAAAGGGTGTTGGATGTAGTGTCAATGAAACTGCTATTTACTGCTTAATAGCTGAATTATCATGCTAAATTTGCACCTAACAAACAAGAAACCTAAAAAAATGACGTAAGCAGGGGAAAAAAAGAACAAAGTGAGAATTAGTAAGACAGAGTGGGTGGCAATTCATTTGTTATGAGTAATCCAATGTACATGGGTCGGTTCTTGTGAGGCCAGCATGATATGGATTACGACTCATCTATTTTTTATGTTTTCCACTGTGCCATGTTAACATCCAATTAAACACAAAGAATAAGTATGACACCATTTTAGATTCATTGTTGAATGCATAATGTAATTGTAAGCAGTCCTGCTATCCAAAGCATTTTAATAACTTAATTGTGAAATAGATGCAGCTGTAGAATCAGCGGTTGTAGCCTCTTCTCTTGTTTTCAGATACACAATAAATACCGCTACCAAATTTCGGTTTCCTATTTATCACAGAATTAATCCAATTAGTCACGCACAAGACCTTGTGTTTAATGACTGATAATAGATCCCCATTGAATTGTAAGTAGTCATCAGGCAGACCCTAATGAGGATTATGGGACGTTTTTGAGCACGAGCTGCAGGGGTGGAGAGCATTGTGCCGTTGCTGCTTGACTGCCATTACTCAGCACAGCAGGGTGATTCTGCATGGGCCTTGATAGAAAAATATTATTTCCTGGGTTAATTTAATTTAATTGAATGGCCAGTTTCATTGAACTAAATCTCATCTCAAGAACTTTGTTTCATTCATCTAAGCACAGTGAGCCCTTGAAAAATGTCCTTGGAAGCTAAAATCTTTAAATATGATAGATACTAATTAATCTGTACTACTGTCCAGAGAAATACAAATAAAGGAAAATTGCTTACATGAGGGTGTGACTGTTAGAATGGCATGTACTGTAGTTAAGGATGGTTACTGACAAAACTCAGATAATGTGTGTGTGCATACTCAGCCTTAGCAAGTACACTCATTTTTTAAGCATGTCTCTCACCTCCTCTCTCTTCTACTTCTGAATATCATTGCCTGTGTCATTATTTTTTAGCAATACTAAAACTTAACCTTTAACCCTCATGTAAGGCCATTTTAGTATCTCAAAAACTATATTTAAAGGGAGTTTTCCCAAAAATTACAGTTCTGTAATTATTTACTCACCTTCACGTCATTCCAAACTTGTATGACTTTCTTTTAGATATTTTGCAGCAGGCTGGGGTCCAATGAAGATCAGATTTTATTGAATTTTACAAAAATGAAGAAAGTCATACAGATTTGGAACAACATGAAGGTGAATGAATGATAACAGTATTTAAATTTTTGACTGCACACTTTAACATTAAAGTTTAAGACTGAAACTTCAGGATGTTTGCTAATGACAACTGAATTTAAAAACAAAATTTCGACTTGCTTGACATGCTTTAACTGTCCTGTATTATTATTTCTTATAGTGATGTCAAGTCAGTCTGAATGGAATATGAAGGTTAAACCAGCTTAAAACTCAAATACACCAACACCAACTCTGTTCCAAACCAAACTCAGTGATAAAACCACTGGGACGGATAGAGCAAAATCATTGGAAACGGGTGAGTGACCTCTCTCAAGGTATCCCCAAACTGACACACATACATACACCTTGTTAGGACTGACTTCTATGTCATTTTGCAACATATAGGAAAAATGTTAGATGGCAGAAAGACACCCTGGGTAGTCTATTTCCCCTACACAGCATGTTTATATTATGTTCTGCTTGCTAGTCATCTTGTGCCATTAACAAGCAAATGAAGTTATTACTGTTAGAAAACAGGAAGGACCATTCATTTCCTTTGCCTGTGTGAATGACAGGCAGAGTGTACACATACTCTCTGACTTTCTACAATCAGTGACTGTTCCGCCGGTGACATAATTTAAGAGATATGATATAGTGAAACAGAACTGTGAGTTCTGTGCTTTTTTGGCCACTGCTTTTTACATCATACAGTCTGGCACACCCACTGAGGAATTAGCAAGAAGAAAATCACACCATTCCCACACATCCTCGACCCAAGACATTGCTCAGGAAGCACATATGACACTTAAAATTAGGTATAATTATATCGGATGATCAAATTTTCTTGTCTATATTTCAGTGTTGCTCTAAGATTACTCTGATACTGCTCCATCATGAGCATAACACATACAACTGCATGCCAGCAAGAATCCATCATGTGAAACAGTGTTAATAGACAGTGTTAATAGACTGTTAGCAGCCAAAATGAAAAAAAGATGGAACTGAATACATTTTGTTAGAAAAGAAGCCAGCAAAAATACAATTTTATTGAAAATGAATGATGAAGAGTGTCAAATAGAAAACCCAGAGTGGAACTGGAGTGGAATTACAGAACACCTTGAGCAGGAAGAGCAACAAGTCCATCATAAATGATTTTTTTTTTTTTAATTCTCATTTTTAGATTAAATATAATTTCATTTGAATTTAAGTTGCACTTAAGCGTAAAAAAATCAAAGTGTGAGCATTCACATATATGAAAATTATGTGTTGGCAGCCTAGTTTGTCCATTCTCATTTACATCAGTTTAACATCCAACAAAGAATATTGTTTTGATCAAAATTATTACTTTTATGAAAATTGCACAGTGTTGTGGGATGTTACATTTACATAAATGTAAATGCAAACTAAGTCACTAACACATACTTTTCCCCTACTAAATGTTGTCAAAGTGGGTTATTTTGAGCATTATTTCAACAGCTTTGCGTACTTTGGCAAATTAGTTTGAAATGTTGTAAATATAACAGATGTCTTTACGTTATTAGTGGAGTCATTTGGGCGGTGATGGTGTTGACTCATGGCACACATGTGACTGAGGATGGTGTAACAGCATTTAACATGGGTGAATAACACAAGCTCGTAGGAGTGCATGCCTACATAACATCCTTCAATTAATGCTGCAACATGGATGAGTAATATCAGCTCAGATATTGATGTTGACAAGTCCCCAGGATTCTGCTGTTTACATCAACAAAATGATACAGTGTGATACATGTGAAATTAGAAAGATAACTCACTGGAGATTAATCAGCAAAGCAAGAGACTGTGATCAAGACAATAATCATTCAGCCATGATTATCTGAAAAACTCATGAGCTTAAGAACAATTTGGTTTGTTTTCGTATACATAGTTAAAGTAATACTTGACCAAAAAATTAACATTTGACTTTCTTATTCCCTGGAACACAAAAGAAGAAATTTTAATTATACTTGTTATACTCTTTTCCATGCAGTACACTGCATGGGAACCATGTGGGTTTTGTGGACTGGATCAACTGATTTGTTGAAAAGACCGCTGGTTGCAGCAGTTAATAACTCACTGGAAAGGAATGGTTGTCAGAATAGTGACTTAAAATTAGGTCTGCTACTTACACTAGCTAATTTAAGGCTTCAGAAGATTTTTAATATTGTGTAAATATGCGTTCACATTTGCTGTTGCTTGAATTTTCACTGTCGAAATCCAGTCATTTTAGAAGAAATCCATGCAACTGGGAGTTTCACTAGGCTAAAGATTTCCCAACTCAGATTTCGCAACAGTTTCAGGTCAGTCACAAAATATGTTGCATTGACTAACAGAAAGCTGCTTGATTTGAAAGTGACTTCTCTGTGACCTGTGCTTCATACATCATTACGCTATTGACAAATTAGACAGTGGATCTTTTTTGCCAATGAAATTTTGAATAAATCTGACCATACTTTAAGTCACTTCTTTAAAGTAAATTTCGTGGGGATTCATTTTATGGAAAAGAGCCAATTCATTATTTTCATTTAATTTACCTGCTGCAAGATCCAATTCTTCTAATTCTTCATTAAGTATACACTTATTCCCAAAGTGTAGCCTGAATATAGGCTGATCATAGGTTGTTTGTAATTTACTTACAGAACACCTTATCACAGCTTAATTAAGGATCAGGTAATTTTCTGAAACTGTGACAAGGATGCACTGGGACATGACAGTACTTGACAGATGAAAAACTGAAGTATTCCACAAAATTATAGTGAAATGAAGTAAAATGAAATGTGGCAACAGTATATATGTTTTATTTTTCCTCTAGGTTTCGGTCTTTGTAAGCAAATAACTTAATGAATAGAGTGTGCACATTGCGTATTATTAGATAAAACTTTCATGCTGGAGTTACTGTGAAATGTTTATGCTAATGAAAAGTTTATGTATTGGACTTTCAGATGCTAACTCCCCCAGCTCTTCTGCTCAAATATCTCTTCTGATTGTAGTTATAAAACTTTATAAAAACATAGATATTCAAAATACCCAAGGCTCTGACGTCTGCACTTGTTATGACAGTAGTCTGTTCTTGATCCAGGGCCCTCTGGGAGCCTCTTTGTGTTTCAGAAATACTGAGTGAAGCCATTATCATCTTACGCTTGCCTTGGGGGTCTCACATTACTCACATAATTTCACTGGCACACACATAAACAAGCAGTGGGATACACACAACATTATACCAATAGCTGAACTTGCCCGGTGTTCAGTCAGCTGGACCACAAACAGAGTTTTCAGCGGGTTAGTGCACTGTCTCTGCGCATCCGATCAGCGGTGTCTTTGGCCCTGAGGCTTTGCTTTTTTTAACAGGAGCTTTAGCGGAGTTAACAGAGCTCTCATTGCACCCACTGACTGCAAAACACCGCACTAGCCTTAAAGATGAAGTCTCAGTCTGTCTGTGTGTATCATCTGAATCAACAGCTGAAGGATTGGGAGGTGGAGCAAATTCAGAGGGACTCTTTGAAACATTTGCTTACAGCTTCCGTCTGCTATCAGCCACTCCAGGCTGTTTAAGATTACGTTACGGACTGTAAATCACTAAACAATTATATAAGCCATATTAATAGTTTAACAGATGTTTTCACAATCCACATTCATACTTTCAGTAGTCTTATGCTACAGTGAGCTAAGTTTAATTGTAGCATCAAATATATTATTGAAAAATAAACTGCTACGATTAAAAAAATCTTGTTGATTTGTTCTTGTGTGAAAATCATTTGGTACGGTGGCCCAGTAGTGCACAGCACAACACAACGAAATCTCTACAACACAACGAAATCTCCACAACACAACAGAAACAAGCTGCAACACAACAAAATTAGCATAACACAATGGAAACAAGTCGCAACACAATGAAATTAGCACAACATAACGGAAACAAGCCACAACACAACAAAATTAGCACAACACAACAGAAACAAGCCACAACACAACAGAAACAAGCCACAATACAATGGAAACAAACCGCAACACAACGAAAACAAGCCTCAACACAATGAAAACAAGCCACAACACAATGAAATTAGCACAACA
Organism: Tor tambroides; assembly: GCA_021397915.2. NCBI lineage: Eukaryota > Metazoa > Chordata > Actinopteri > Cypriniformes > Cyprinidae > Tor > Tor tambroides. The sequence goes on along the minus strand of JAFVLL020007221.1, from coordinate 30,975 downwards.
CAACGTAAATAAGCCGCAATACAACAAAATTAGCACAACACAATGGAAACAAGCCACAACACAACGCAAACAAGCTGCAACACAACAAAATTAGCACAACACAATGGAAACAAGCCACAACACAACGAAATTAGCACAACACAATGAAATTTAGCACAAAACAATATAAACATGCCACAACACAACGGAAACAAGCTGCAACACAACGGAATTAGCACAACACAACGGAAACAAGTTGCAACAAAATGGAAACAAGCCACAACACAATGAAATTAGCACAACACAATGGAAACAAGCCGCAACACAATGGAAACAAGCCGCAACACAACGGAAACAAGCTGCAACACAACGAAATTAGCACAACACAATGGAAACAAGCCACAACACAATGGAAACAAGCCACAACACAATGGAAACAAGCCACAACACAACGGAAACAAGCTGCAACACAACGAAATTAGCACAACACAATGGAAACAAGCCACAACACAATGGAAACAAGCCACAACACAACGGAAACAAGCCGCAACACAACGAAATTAGCACAACACAACGGAAACAAGCCGCAACACAACGAAATTAGCACAACACAACGGAAACAAGCCACAACACAACGGAAACAAGCCACAACACAACGGAAACAAGCCGCAACACAACGAAATTAGCACAACACAATGGAAACAAGCCACAACACAACGGAAACAAGCCACAACACAACGAAATTAGCACAACACAGTGGAAACAAGCCACAACACAATGGAAACAAGCCACAACACAACGGAAACAAGTCACAACACAATGAAATTAGCACAACACAAATTAGTCCTATGCATTGTGTTTAGCAATTTTGTTGTGTTGTGCACTATACTGGGCCACCGTAATTAGGTTTGTTTACACACACAAATTTTAGTAAATCGGAATAAATACAATCCAATTTCAGATTCAGAAAGTTCTGTTTGCACAACATAAACCATAAACTTTGCAATCTGAATCACATATTCCTTTAAGTGCGCATTATGTATTGCAAACAAAACTTGAGTTCTCAGTGCCCAGTCGCCGCTTTCAGAACCGGAGAAAAAAAACACTATGATACTGTCACCGGAGCTACTGTGAGGCATAAAACATATGTAAACATATGCAGACGTGCCCGAGGTATTTTTTTAAATCTGACTGAGAAAATTCCAGCATTTCAAGATTGGATTATTTCATACCATCCCTTTCAATCAGATTCAGATGCATTTAGATTCAGCTCTTTCCAATCGATTGAGGAGATGGAGGATTTTCAGTCCGATTGAGACACCAATCCGATTATAAACTGATTATTTGGGTGTTTCCATTTCTTCAAAATATCATATTTTGTGTTTTGCAAAAGGAAGAATGTAATAGTAGTTTGAAATGATATGAGGGTGTGTAAATGATGACGTGAATTTCAGTTTTAACTCCCTTTAGGAGTCCATTAAAGGAAAAGCCAGTTAAGCACAATTCCACACAGCAAGCAGCAGCTTTCTTAAAGTTTCTTGGTGCTCATTTGGCCAGACCCACGGGTAAACAAGTGTCAATCTGTGGAAAGAAAGAACAGTGTTAGTTTCAGGCCACAAAATTAGCACAGGATCAACACTTGGGCCCTGAGGAACTCCTTTTGATGTCCCTTTGATTTTGAGCTCAGACTGTTATCTAGGCCATTGTGCCAGTTCCAGTCCTTTGCTTTGGTCTCCAAAGGCTCTGTGGCTTTGTTCCTGAGACATGATTAGAATCAGAATACTTCCATGTCTAGAGATTTTTAACAATCAGCAGGAAATCAAGGAAATGCTTTTCATGAGGAACTTTTCACTTACATATGTGAGCAAATCAATAGGAATCAAATCCCTTTGGAGGAAACTGCAGACATATTGTTGATAACCAGAAGAAAGGCTAATTGAAAAAAAATATAACCAAATAGTATTATATTGTATTATAAATTAATGTCTGTTACTTTAACAATTTAACACTTACTTTAACAAAAGTGTGTGTGCGTGTGTATATGTTCTGTATAGTATGTAGTAACAAATCAGCTCTGATTTATCCTAATTGAATTGAATACATAGAAATGATACATTATTATTCATTCAGTCTGTACATGATGAATACTGAGTGAAGAACAGGCACTTGAAGATACAAGGTCTGCAGATATCTTACTCTCTATTTCAGATCAAACATGAACTGAGAAAAAGACTGATGCCTAAACCTTGCACTGGATTCTTTGAGTCTTCAAGCTCTTTTTTCAGAGCGCATGATTTAAGTGATGTAACTATTACTACAGCACCTTTTTATTTCTGTGGTTTCCTTTTCAGCTTCAAGAGAATCTATTGAATGTTGAACAGTGAGAGCTTCATTCTCTGTGTTCATCGAGAGGCTTTTGAGTGCTGAAAAGCAACAGAGCAAAAGCAAGGCAAAAAAATGTCATTGCTTTACAGTTTGCATGTCTTTGCACGATGATGAAACTGCATAACAGAAGAAGATCGTATGGTATAGCTTGTAAGAATACAGAAGACAGTCAAGGGGGAGAAATACAGAGTGTTTTAGACAGTGGTAAATGTACTCCCGGCCGAAATAGCACCCTGTCTCCAGAAAGTAATTCAGACCACATGTGCATCAATAAAAATGACAGATGAAGGAACATCATGGACCGTTACCTTCCCTGCATTATAAACTGTAACATCAAAGACACATGTTTTTAAATGTCTGATGAATTTCAGCTTTTGGCAGAGGACATTTCTTTCAAACTTTATTTCATACTGGTGTATTTTCACAATAACCACACTGTATTCTGGGTCACAGTGAAGGTGCCTGAGATCTGACTCATCCAAAAACCTGAATTAGTTTCAGTTAAAAGACAAGTCTCATTTGTATTCAGAATTTTTAGCAAGTTTCAAAGAGAAAACAAGATCAAATTGTAATTGTCTTCCAGAAGTCTTTTTGTGTTCTTGTGTAAATACTTCTGTGATTTTTTCTGGAAATAGGCAGTGAGAAAGTCTCTTTGTGTATAATTGGAGTAGAACACATCAGGATTTATAAGTTGTGAAAAGTCCCAATGAACATAAACTAGGAGCACACTTGACATACTTGAGTACATAAATGACATTTACTTAACATTTAACTTTACTTTTTCTCATTTCCTGTGAAAGATGACCCGCTTGCAGCTCTTCTGTTTTATTCAGCTATAAAGTGAATCATTAAAGGTGAAATGTGTATTTTTTCCAGTGTTTAAATACTTCTTCTTCTATCCCAGCTTAATATGCAGAGAAGACTATAAGCCATTTGTAGGCTGACTCTGCTGAAAAGTGCATCAAAACAGTACTCATTTGATCCTGACCAGCAACAGTGGCTCATCCAATGGTATGAGTTTGGGGTGGGGCTGCCTGTTTTGTGTGACCAATGGCAGATGCATGCAGGGACTGTTTGGGGAAGCGATTTTACAAAAGTCACATTTTCAGTTGTTATTGGCAAAGAAATTACACACTGAAATTACACACTCCAGTGAAAGTGACAGACTTCTCTGGTACATATGCACAGAGCTGGGTAGTAAGTGATTACATGCAATCTGGATTACGTAATCAGATAGCAAAAATTAAGTACTTTCTAATTAGATTAAATTACATTTTAAAATACTTGGAATCAGACTACAGTTACTTTTTTCCAAAAAAAAAAAAAAAAAATCACATTATTTCTTATTTACATCCAGAGATTCACAAACTTGTTTGTCAGCCGACCCTCTTTCACCTAATATATTTACTTTAAGTACCCCTGAAATTTTTAAATAAATATTTTAATATTAGGTATCACATTTGCATGTTCACGGTTCTCTAACATTGGTTAATGGTCACATGACATGCAGGTAAACATTTTTTTTTTTTAGTAAGTGTTTTATTTAGATTGATGTTATTTTAAAATGATTTACTTGAATTTTACATTTGTATAATTTAATTAATTATTTTCTTTTCATTAAACTCACAATCCCCCTACAGTTCCTTTATGAACCTCAGTTTAGGTAACCTTGATAATGTAATGTTTAATGCACTTCATGTTGTCAATAACAAAGATTGGAATATATTTTCTTTTTCTTTGCATTTTTATATCGATATGATGCAAGATTATCCTATGATAAATGAGTTATGTCAAAAGTAATCTAAAAGTAATCAAAAAGTAGTCTGATTGTATTATCTAAAATGTGTAATGTAATGGATTACATTACTAACTACAGTTTTTGTCATGTAATTTAGAATCAGTAACAGATTACAATTTGTAAGTAATCTACCCAGTTCTGTGTATGCAGACCTTCTACAGTCATTTAGTCACAATACGGAAGAAAAGATCTGTTGCTACTTCTGTTTCATTGCAACTTTAGCATAGTTTTGTATGAGCGCTACATTGGACCTTATGGCAAATAGTAGCTGTTATATAATAGTGTAATAATAGTCCTAAACAGATGGCCAAGGTCGCATCTAAGAGTGTGAGGGTGGTACAGCCGTGATTGTTTGACCAGAAATGCTTCCATAAGCATTTGACTCTGGGTGTGAATCAGGCTGGAGATCTCCCTGCGAGAAAGATGCTTATGTTTTTTCGACACAGCAGAGTGAACTCTTGCACTCCAGTGTGACGCTGAAGCTAAGTGGCTAACAACAGGGCTGGGACTCTGGGACTCAGTGTGAGCATGAACCCACAGAAACTCACAGTTACGCTTCAGAGCACAAGGCTTCACATTCTTTCACCATCCAACTGTTTCCCAAATATAAGGAGGATGAGAGATGAGAAAACAAAAAGTCATGACTCTACAGTATGTGCTAAGAATGAGAAAGAATGGATGGTTATGATATGCAATTGACTCGGCTTACAGGAGATGTTCCAACAAGTGAAGTCAAAAGTGCAAGTGATTCTAAAAAAAATCAGTGCGACAGTACCACTTCCAAGAAGATGAATAGGAGTGCTAATAGTTAACTTTCTCCAGTTAGAGGCCTAGTAGACCTCTTTGAGAAGTAGCTCTCCTCTTCCTCAGATTTGCAGCACCCATTGGATGTTCAAAGTCTTGTTTTATTATGTGCTGGGGAGTGAAGACAGACACAAGGAGGGTTGATGATGATGTGCAACCTAAAGTGCTTTCATTTTAAATACAGATACAAATCAAAGGGGATAAAAGAGAAAACAGAAAGGGCCGCAGTGTCCTTGATGTTAAAGACAGGGGTTTATTGTCGTGGTGGTTGCCCAGCTATGTCACGACCTTTTCTCATACAGCACATTGCTTTCTTTATTAACTTCATGTGCCTCATAACATTCTACAAGAAGCATTATTTTTCGGTTACATCACAAGAAGAAAAAAAGTTCCTCCTTGATGGAAGTTCAGAGAGACAGGACTTTAAAAAAAATGCTATACAATATAAACTTAAAAGATACCAATTTCAGTAACTTGATTTTTGTACACTTTTAGTACACTTTATTCTGATAGTCCACTGTAGACATTCCATTAAATGTAAGCAACTACATGTCAACTGCCAGTCATTGGAGTATTAGTAGACTGTCTGCTTAAAATCTGCCAACAGTTTATTTTGATGGTCCCCCAACACACATTCTGCTGACTATAAATAACTTAGTTTCACATAGCCAGACCTTCAGACTGACGGCAGAAGGTCTGGGAACCTTGGTAGCGTTGAATGGCCAATGCCCGCCCAAGAGGCCATATGACTGACAGGTAAAGCAACCAATCACGTTTCATTTTGTGCTGCGTCATGTTTATGGGAGTGGAAATGTCGCCACAATAACAGACCAGTGTGAAAAACTCTTGGACATATTTTAAAGATTCTGTGCTGCAAAATTTAAATTTTTCACATACTTTTGAAAATCCAGTGTTTAATTAAGTGATAAGTGCTCATTGTCACAGTTGTAAACACGACAACTTTCTTCTTTCATGAGGGGGTTTGATGTCATGGCATCTTTGTTTCCAGGCAGAACATTAAAGAATGCGACACGTTTCCCAGAAATGCTGTATAATTTAACCAATCCAATGATGACTTCGAAACTTCTGAAATGTTTCCAGCTAAGTGTGCCGTATGCATCAGACGTTCAGCCAGCGGTCTGTGGGTGTGATGTCTGAGGCTGAGACTATAAATAACTTTGCAAGTACAAGTCAACTTTTTCTACTAACCCTAACCTAACAGTCTACTAATACTCTAATCAGAGTTAGTTGAAGTAGATGCAAATTAAGGAGTGTTAGTTGACATGTAGTTGCTATGTCTAAAGTGGACTATCAAAATAAAGTGTAACCCCAAAATCTAGTGGCTGTCGAGTATATTGTTGAATCAGTATGTTTACTCTTCTGGTTGGTAGGGGCAGAGTGAAACAGACTTGAGTCTGAATGAAATCACCAGAGAACGACATAAAAAAATCTCTGTTATGCTTTATCTGTTCCTGTTGTTTTATTTCACCTCATAGATCAATAAATAACCATCTCCAAAATACAATGACAAATGGCAAATTTACAGCAGTATGAAGAAAAATGTTTTTAATATTTCTTTCCTCTCTTTCTTTGTTTCTGTTGTGACATGCTTGAAGGGAAGAAAAATCTATAATACTCTCTTTTGGAAACAGATTGACAAGTGTCCCAGCTAAAGCCCAGAGTGCACACAACTGTGCCATCTGAAACAAATAGTTTCCTTTCATCATAAGAACAAATCGTAAGTCTTTGCTTTCTGTGTGACATGTTAACTTAATTGCCTTTGTGATAAATCCTAGACTCTGACAAAGTGTCATCATGTAGATGTGAGCATATGTGTGTGAAAATGAGAGACGTTGCTCATCTTGTCTATATGATATGCGATGTAAATATCTCATTATGTACAATTCATACCACCAAAATTACCTTTCATTTGCTCTAAAAAATGAACAGTCCACAAATACTCTGTTTTCCAGGCTGAATATTGCTGACATTAGCACAAGGTTTTGCTTAGGTTTGTGCAGTTTCGTTTTCATTTTTAATGTAAATGAGGATGTCAGTCTGAAAAGACGTGAACTAGTCACTTAAAATGTCTTGCTAATGCTGTCAATAATGAGCAATGTCTCAGCTAAGATGCATGTCACACAGTCTGACATTAAAGACTGTTGATGTTGTACATTCTTGGCAAGAATGTACAATGTGTCACCGGCACAATGTGTCACCGGCACATATCATACGATCTGACAAGCAACAACCACAAAGGACAGAAATCTGTATCATATATAAGCTGTTCCGCAGACGATAATGGAAAGAATATGTGTTCATCACTCAACCTCATTGCTCATAGTTCCAGCTTAATTGATTTTTGAGTCGTGCTGTCTTTGTAGGTGCCTTTTATTTAATAAGTATAAGAATCTAATCATCACCTGTAAATGAAAATTAAAGTTCACACGTACAGTTTCTATAACCTTCTCAAGAGTGCAAAAGATTGATTGCATCGGCTCTGTGTTGGTCATTTCTGTGCCTTTTCAGTCTTACTTTTATCTAAAGTAATTCTGTGCCAATTCTGGTTCATTTTAATGACAAGTATATAAATAGTCAAGAATGAGGACATGTCTCAAAATTCTTGTTATTTTTTTTCTTTAGAGAGCCACTGCTAAACTATAGTTAGATTAATAAGTGATGAACAGCAGTGTGGCAGATTTAGTCAAGACGTGATATTTGATGTTTGGATTAAACTATAATGCAGCAATTTTGTGTTTTTCAAATAGTACAAATTGGGTCAATATTAAAGTTATTTAGACAAGCTCAAGAGCCGCTGATTGCTAACAATCCAAATGTTATACAGTGTAACCCGTAAAATCAAATTATGAGCTCAAATTTACTGTATTGATCATCATTATTGGGGCAGCCGTGGCCTAATGGATAGAGAGTTGGACTTGTAAGCCAAAGGTCGTGGGTTCAAGTCTCAGGTCCGGCAGGGATTGTAGGTGGGGGGAGTGAATAACCAGCACTCTCTCCACCCTCAATACCACGACTGAGGTGAGACCCTTGAGCAAGGCACCGAACCCCCAAAACTGCTCCCCAGGTGCCGCAGCATTGGCTGCCCACTGCTCCGGGTGTATGTTCACTACTGTGTGCATGCACTTGGATGGGTTAAATGCAGAGGACAAATTCCGAGTGTGGGTGACCATACTTGGCAACACACCACTTCCCTTTCCCCTATTATTATTATTAGTAGTAGTAGTAGTAGTATTTCAAATGTATTTCATACTAAGTTGTATAAATAGCAGTTTGAATCCATGAATTTACAATTTACTTTTCCAAATTAAAGTTATTCATAGTTATTTTTGCTAATGACACTATGTATTGTTTCTAAAATAGCATAGCTTGTCCATTTCTAGCTTATTTATGGGTGTAATGTAACATTTAATTTAATTTTTAATCCTAGGTGATGGATCCGAGGTTGCTGGATAAGAACATAAGTCTAAAATAAGGCAAAAGAAAGACTCATTAGTAATGCCTTAAGCAATTAAAAGTTTCTCTCTCTCTCCAGCATGCAGTGAGAATTCAGTGCTCATTATGTGTGCTATCACTTATGTTAAAGATTACAAACAGTTAAATACTATAAACATTCATATAATACATATAGCACAAGTTCATTCTATTTAAACATTTAACTATAATATAACCCTTAATGTAATTTTCCTACTAATCTTAATATGAAAACAGAATTAATGTTTAAATACGCATTTGATTTACGTACATGGTATTCAATTTCAGTCCTTGATAACTCATTCAGTGAATCAAGGTTGAGTTCAGTATAGTGTGTTGGATGAATCAGGTGTAGTTTAAAGAAAAATGAAAACCAGGCAGGGGGCCAAAATCATTTAGGAGTGCACTTCAAACTACCAGTGAGAGAGTTCATAAGATGAACTTTATTCTCTAACCTCCTGGGTATTTTAGATGATTTTTATGTCTTCTCTACTTTCCCGTGCTTTCCTCTATCTTTAAGAGTCTTCCCTCATGTCCTGTTAGTCCTGTTAAACAAGTGATTTTCTCCTAGTGGGCCAATGAATGTGACAGGGTCACAGAGAGGAAGGGGAAAAGCAAAGATGAGTATGAATAATAAAACGTACTAACCATATAGTTATATACACTGGAGGCCGAACATTTGGAATAATTAAGATTTTTAATGTTTTTGAAAAGTCTAATTATTGCATTTGATTTAGCTTTGCCATCACAGAAATAAATTACATTTTGCATTAAAACATTACATTATTGCATTTGATTTAGCTTTGCCATCACAGGAATAAATCACATTTTACATTACATTTTAAATTGTAATAATATTTTACAATATTACTGTTTTACTGTATTTTAGATCAAATAAACATAGCCTTGGTGAGCATAAGAGACTTTTTTCAAAAACATTACAAAATCTTAATTACTCCAAACTTTTGCCCACCAGTTTGAAAATAAATGGGCTTATCAGCTTTAAAAAAGGATGAAAAGACATCAAGAGTGAGTTCAACGACTGCAATATTGAAGATACTGACCATGAAAAGTTTTAAAAAACAAGTAATATTAATAACTCTGTAAGTATATATTGTGTTGACTTCTGTACAATACATTTTGGTTGCCATTTGACGTCTAATGTAAATGAGTTCTTAAGGAAAACCAGCTGAAAACAACTACGCTAAACATCATTATCTCTCTCTTTTCATTCCATATCCTTCTTTTCCTACATTCTTTACCATCTCTTTTTTCCTATCCTTATCCCTTCTCTTCGGGATGAAAGAGACGGATTAGGCGTGCTGCCCAGGTGGGGAGGCATTCATCTTTTCCGGCCTAAATGCCAGCTGGAGAGCTGCCCTACAAGCGCCTGAGTATATCAAAGGGGTCCTTTCTGAGGTGCCTAGCATGGCGAATATGGATGTCAGGGAAAGAGCTTCTCAAACTAGTGCACACGAGAAGAGCTCAGCAAGCAACAGAGAAAAGGTATTATTTCACAGAGACAATCCATGTGGAAAGCATATATAAATAAACTCAGATCTAGTACTTCAAGGGTCTCAATTCTATAAGGAGATCAGGTATTTCATTTTACAAATTTTTATAATCATCAGGAGAAAAACTGTTAGATAAAGGAACACTTCATGCATGATAATGTGAATTATTAGACAAGAGGCCATTATTATTCAAGGGACCACTTGATGAGTGGAACAATTTCCGCAAATGTGCTCAAGAAGCTATTTTACAGCAATTACACCAGGGAGCCAGAAGAGAGTGGCATTATCAGCCTCTTGCCCAGGGCAGCTCAAAATCTCTATCAAAGCCCCCCACCTCTTTTGATCCCATTGCAGATTTCCAGAGGTGCATCTGAGCCGATCTGGCAGATGTAAGAAAGCCAGATGCCAAAACAGAGTGTGGATCATCCCATTGAAAGATTTTTGACATTGAATGCAGATTTCCAGCTTTGTTAATCCATATGGCTTGGACTCCGACTGTGGCTGAAGACCTTTGTGACTGTTTATAATGGAAATATACACCAGCCTGGACTAAAAACAGCATGCTAATCTGGCGCTGCAAACTAGTGCTCTCCAAATGCAAGAGATTGGATGAGATTGGCTAGCACTGATTGTGATTCCATCAGGCTTCAGAGTGAGTGAGTTTCAGACTTATGAATGCAGTAATTACTGCTTCAATAGCCAAAACTGTTCACAGATGAACTCAGAGAACTAATTAAAAAGAGGACAGAGATGTGGCTTATGTTCCTCAGGGCTGTGGAAGTCAGACTGTGCTTAGTATTTCGGCATCAAAGAGTCAATAATATAGATTATTTTCTTATACTCATCTGTTGCTGTTTCAAAATGGACAGCAGCTTTGCGGGAAATTCTCAAGACATTGCAGGAAATTGCAAAAAATAACCACAGAAGCAATAAAAAGAGTCCGGAGTTTGTCTTTCTCAGTATTTTACGATTCATGATATAATATGATCTGCAAAGATTCAGATCACACTTCACATGTTAACCACTGGAGAACGTTGTCAGTGAGTTAGTATGCGTTAGGTGTGACTAGTGTTACTAGTGTGACATATGATTTCAGATTTTGGATTACTGGGGCCTTTAGGTTAGTAGTGTGTGACATAATCCCAGATTTGGAGACAAAATGAAAATGTATGAATATTAACACATGCAGCTACAGACTCTACTGCATCTTCTTACTATTATACTATTTATGCCTCTTTTTATTTTTTTATTTTTATTATGTAAATGTAAATTACAATTTGTGTGTGTGTGTGTGTGTGTGTGTGTGTGTGTGTGTGTGTGTGTGTGCAAAATATGATGCATTACTCATATATTCTAACCAATTTTTGGCTCATTTCCCAGAGAAATATGAAAAAGTTTGAAATACTTCACACAAACTAAAGCAGATATATGACTCAAGAACAAATGAGTCATTTCAATTGGCTGGACAGCAGTAACTCAGATATGCAGGTGTGAGTCAGTTCATTTTATTTATTTATTTGTGTGTTGTTTGTGTGCTACTTTGTTTTCCTTTTTACTCCAGAAAGAAAAGATAAAAGAGGTTTCTCCTCTGTTCTTATCATCTGTACCACAACTATCCTGAAATTGACCTTCTGGTCCACCTGGGAAATATATTGGCTTGCTGGAGGGTGCGGACCTTAATACAGGCCAGCGTAAGAGCTGTCAGCCAGCCTGATTACCTTCATATACACAAACACCTGCTGCCATCACACACAAACTCCCACTATCTCATCTCTGGGTTTCTGCAAGCCAATGGCGGCCTGATTAGAACCAAATGTACACAACTGAGCATGATATACATATATATATATATATATATATATATATATATATATATATACACATATAGACAACTTCTCCAATGAAAAAAAAAATAATGCAATGACGCACTTGCATATCTACTCACATATTCTAAATATAAATGTTGATTATAGCCATGCAATTTATTAACCAGCACAAGAAGAAAAGTCCCACTCACTCTCACACACACACAGAAGCATGCATTCTCTCTCTCAGACAAACCCGCCGTCTCTCGAGCAGAGACTGTCTGCCCCACTTTCAAATGGGCCATTTTTCATCGGGCCCCCTGAAAATTTCTCTATTCTTACCACAGGAAAGCTAATGCACATCATCTATCTCAAAGCAGCCAGCAGGAGCCAGAGAATCCATGCTTATATATGGTCTCATTAGCCAAGCAACTGAAACCTCAACAAACTAAATATGCCTGTCGGTGTGATCTTACAGCAACTGGCAGACCAGTTGTACAGTTACTCTTACAAAGGGACATTAAAGATCATGGAACCTGAACAACAGGCAATATTTTCACAGACAGACCTGTGACTGTTTGTGGCATATCATTTTAATGTGAAAACGAACTTGCATATGACAAATCCTGTTTTAATTTGAGTGTTTTATAGCTCGTTATTTGTAGAACATAAAAAAACTCTTGCATATCATGATTTGTTATATTATGTGAAAAAAAAACATCTTGCCTAAAGAAATGTGGGGTGGTAGCTGTAATTTCATTTGCAATGCATTTTGGCTGCTGGCAGAATGAATGGAATAAATGTGAACATATTTAGCAATTTTTATTTGTAAATGCATGGCTTGTAACTGAAATCAATATTACGAGCAAAATTGCTGTTGATCTGAATAGGTAACCACAGAAGTGATGATATTCAGACCAACAATTGCTTGTGTAATATTGTTTTAATATAACATCAATAAACAAGAAGTCATTTACATTTTAGACACAATATTGCCAATTACTTTTATGCATTTTCACTCCTCTAGTGAAAATATTTCCAAAAGCCACAACCATAGTGGTATTTAGTTCCTAAATTAATTGGTGTTTTAAGGAAAGGAGAACAATTCAATGATTCACTCATGAAGACATGTAGTCACTTGAATTCGTTCCTGAATGATTCAGGGTTTCGAATCGGTTGAGTGAATTTTTTTTTTTTTTTTTTTTTGATCCTTTATTTCAACAATTGCACAATTTACAAGAATGTCAATCTTCATTATAAAAATAACAAATTATGCATTTTCCAAATATTGCAGGTGTTTTGAATCGGTTGAGTGAATGATTCAAATCACTCGCACATAAAGACAGTCACTTGTCGTCATCTACTGGCGTCACGATGTAATATGCAGAAAGAGTAACTGAAAAGGTTGCCACCATGGACCGCACGAACAAATGGAGTGATACAAACAGTGAATACTTCCAGGACTGTATCAGGCTATCAGCACTTCTAGAACGCCGCTCAGCCAGTCGAATTCGAGGACCAGAACTACCTATTGAACTAATGGCGTTTTGAACGTTCTTGTCAGTTCTCTAGCAATTATCGTCTCAGGAGTACACATATAAACATAATCACTGAATGGATGAGAAGAAAACATTTTGGCTAACTGAGGACCTGAGTTCATGGAGAGGTAAACAGCGTTCAAGCCTTGTGGTTGGTCGGATTAAATGAACATTCCCTCGCACTTCTCTTGAGAACTTCGCCTGGCTATGGCTGCGTTCACTCAGCAGCAGAATACGGTCGTCAGCGCTGTATTTCTTGGTTACACATTTTGGATATTTATGAGACAGAGACACTTGCATTTTATAACCGAACTCAAATCGGTAAATTATCAGGACTCACAACAGCCATTATAGGCGAACACCTGCTGTGTGAACGGAACCGTTCAGTTTTGTAGTCTAATATAAAAGACCGCTCAGATATAAAAGCCGCCGTTGGTTTAAGATTTGGACTGTTGTGGTGACAACTGCACTGTTGGTGGTGTTGATTAAAGAAACAGAACTTTTCGGAACTTTGAATCATTGAACCAATTGCTTCGCAAAATGATTCAATGTTTCGAAATGCTCGAAACACAGGCTTGCCACACCTGCTGTGTAAAATGGTTTAAATGCAACAAAAACTTAAACATGAGAAAACGAAGCCCAGCATATAGCCTGTCAGACTAACTAATTGCAAATGTTTTCATATGTAATCTGTTAAATGTTATCCACAAATGATTGTGTAGGTTCTGTAAAATTTGTGTTCTAGACTAGGTCAGTTAGAAGCAGTTAAGTATCATTCTCTTTTTTGCATTATGAATATACATATAAATGAATTAAAAATAAATGAATATTCCAAACAGGTATGTAATTCAACTACAGACACTTTAAATTCTCCAAAGAGGCAAATTACTGTTGCTTGTTCCTTTACTGGTCTACATGCCCTTATTTCAGCTTGCTTGCTTGCTTCTGATCAGAAGTCGTCATTTTACTTCAACAAAGCATTGTAGGTACCTAGCACTGGCTAATATAAGTGGTATCTGTAAGTGTGATGTTAAATCCAAGACACAGAGTTTGTACTCGAGGTTCAACAAGATTTTTCAGTCTTTTCTACCTCATCTGACCCTGCTCACAGACAGTTTTACAGTAAATAAGAGTGAAGAACGCTTATTAGTTGATAAATATTCATATATTTTATAATACGATTTTAACAAAGAAATTGTTATAGTGGTATGACATAAATCCTATACATTGTAACCAAGGCATAAATTTTCTATTCCTAAGATGCGATCAAACTCGTGAAATTTTCCTGGGGAAAACTGTCTATTGTAATATAATAGTTAACACAGAAGTCACTTTCAAACCAAGTAGAATTCTGTTAGTCAGTGTGGCAAATTCGCATGACCATGGAAAATGTTTTGTCCTTATGAAGATTCCTATTAAAAGGACTGGATTTCGGGCATGAAAATTTACCAAACAATGGTAAATGTGGTCAGATCTTTAGGGTCCATTAACACAGCTTTTTTGAACTCCTTTTAACTTGAGTGTTGCATTTCAGAACACCATGTCATGCGCAAAATGCTGCAAGAGATGTGAACGCTCAATTACAAGGGTCAAACACGCTCATCTACCACATGTTTACATAAAAAAATAATGGAAAAGCAGCACAGTGAAATACAAAAACATGTTCTGAATGAACGGCTCCTTTGTAAGCCATATAGGTTGGTCATTTTAGTGTGTAAATAAATATCTTGACAGGTCATTTGAGAATGCCAGTGCCTCTGATCTATCTACAGCACAGCTGAGAGGCTTTTTGAGAGGAAACTGGAGCTCCTAAGTTTTAGAAGCATATAAATCTGCCTCCTCTAAAGCTTTAACTGCAGAGTCTGTTCGACTAGAATGACCAAAGATTTGTCCCATATCCAGCCGCTTCGCTCCTGCAGCAGCTCAAAGATTAAGACCCGAGAGTCAGTAGGTTGAATCGCAGGTTAGTACTGTCGTTAAGCAAGTAATGAAATGCTAATTTGCTGTTTGACTTATGCCCTGTAGCTCTACTGAATAATCATAGTGTAAGTCAAAGTAAAAAAGTGACTCTTCAAAGCAAGAAATGTGCATTGATTTTTGTCATTTCTACCTGTTTTTTCTAAACAGCACCGTGTAGATTTCTGTGCTTTACCTATTTCCTGTGGATTTTCCTATTCATGAATCAGAGCTTTAAACACCTGTCTCCTGGGATGCTTTAGTTTTAATACCAGCTAATGCATAGAAGTTCAGGATATGTACATATCTAATTTCTGCTTATGTCTCTTGCTAATCGTTCTATATTACATAATCACATAAACGGGCACATTTTTAGTTGGGTGGACATATCTTTTAAATCTCAACCCTCGGAGAGAGGACACACGCCCACAGAGCTCTCACTGCTGGAGCCCAATTACATCTCCCCAGCACATTAGCCAGCATTAGCGTGCATTAGCAGGGGAGCTAAGCCTCCAGTTCATCTCCCAGAGTCTCGACCTCCTACCTACCAGAACAGCGATTAGCATGCCAGCTAATGTGCACTAATGTGTCATGCTCCCCTATAGTGAAGCTGTCGCACTCACGTTCAGTGCAAAATTAAGACCCTCACTGAGCCTGTCAGACTGATATGAAGTCTTGAAAGCGAAGCCATTTTTCTGGCTTAAGGTGTAAAACCAATAGTGCTAATGAGAATTGTTAGGATGGTGAATGAGAAGGTAAGTTACGTAATCTGAAGCACAATTTATTAGGGGCTCTGTCTGACACTGTCTGATTCTTGAGACATGAGATGAAACAGCCTGACAAAATAAAAATTTTAGTAGCAGTGCATTTTGTATTAATGTTTATGGCATTCATGTACAGTTTCCTGCTTCTGCTTTCTCGTGAAATTTCCTTGTTGTAACTTATGTGCCTGATAGACAGTAGTGTGTTGTAGTCAGAGCCATGACCATGTGGATGGCGTTCCAACGTGCAACAGTGCTTTAGACCCAAGGTCGAGTCCCGGCTTGTGGCGCTTTCCCAGTCCCACTGCACTATTGTTTCCTGTCTCTCTCTGCTGTGCTGTCAAAATAAAAGAAGCAAAATATATTATATTGTTTAAAAATGGGCAAATTTAACATTGTTTTCAATGAATAATGATTTCAAGCTGATTTTCAGCTCCATGTATTGAATTACTGCATCTGTCAGATATCTTACTGTTGCAACACACAGCACATGCAAAATAATCTTACAGATTTTGCATAACATATACAGTATAACATATACTTGGGGGCAGTCGTGGCCTAATGGATAGAGAGTTGGACTTGTAACCCGAAGGTCATGGGTTCGAGTCTCAGGTCCGGCAGGGATTGTAGGTGGGGGGAGTGAATAACCAGCACTCTCTCCACCCTCAATACCATGACTGAGGTGAGACCCTTGAGCAAGGCACTGAACCCCCAACTGCTCCCTGGGCGCTGCAGCATTGCCCACTGCTCCGGGTGTATGTTCACTACTGTGTGCATGCACTTGGATGGGTTAAATGCAGAGGACAAATTCTGAGTATGGGTCACCATACTTGGCCACACACCACTTCCCTTTCCCCTTTCCAGTATGTACTATATGCAGTAGTCATTTTGTTTTTCCTATTGTTGGTAGCTATAATGGTGTATATTTCAAATTAAGAAGGTTATTTGAGAATTGGTCAACCAAGAGGTGATATATCATGCAACCGGTAGCTGGTTAATTATACAAAGATGACCTTAGGGATGAAAGCTGACTGTGATATTCCTGTATTCATAAATATCTGTTTTAACAAGAAGTTAGGGGGATGCCTGTGAAGGTACATAAAAGTAATTAAAATGTATATTTAACAAAAATCAAATACTATTTAAAAAAAAAATACAAAAGTGACAGTAAAATGTTCTGTTCACAAACATTTCATGGTTTCCACAAAAATATTAAGCAGCACAACTGTTTTCAACATTGAAAATGAAGTCAAATCATGTGACACTGAAGACTGGAGTAATGGCTGCTGGAAATTTTGCATTGCCATCACAGGAATAAAATACATTTTAAAATATATTAAAATAGAAAACAGTTATTTTGTAATTTTGTAATTGTTTTTGATGTATTTTTGTTCAAATAATTGCAGTCTTAGTGAGCAGAAGAGACTTCTTTCAAAAACATATACATAAATAAATGAATAAATAAAGTCTTACTGATCCTAAACTTTTGAATGGTATATATATACCATTCAAATGTTTAGAGTGTATATATACATATATATTTGAATTTATATGATGTATTGAGTTATGGTCTGAGGACAGGAAGCTTTAGAGGTTTCAGAGGTCATTGTGTAGGCTTTACCAAAGGTAATACACCAAAGGGTGTTATTGAAAACTGCCTCTTGAATTGAGCTAAAGATAGAAAAGAAAACCATATATTAAGTCTTGATTTTTTTGTGCTGCACAGAAATAGTATTTCTTTAAAAGAACATATTTATATTCACCTTAATGTGCAAGGTTTCCAGTGTCAGCTGCTTCCAGTTATCTTATTATCATAAAATGTTATTTGTTATAAATGTTGTTTATGTTATATATTATCTATTATATATGAAGTATTGAGCCTGAGGACAGGAAGTTTTAGAGTGAGTGATGTAATGTCATTATTTAGATAAATAAATGGTATATTTGTGTTAAGAACATTCAAGAGGTCATCTGTGATTGAATTTATATGTTTTTTGTTTTTTGAAAAAGTCATGAGACATGTTTTATCTCATCACAAGAATCATTGGTGATGTTACACTTTGGGAGAAACTTGCTTTAAAAGTGCCGATGGCGATGGGCATCCCTCCTACTCACTGAAACTCATCTGTCACTTTGCTCAAAGTAAGCCCCCCCTTTGATCGAGTACCACTTTGAGTGACGTGCAACTGCTGGGCATGCAAACAATGTACCTGTTACATGAAATGGATTGAAAATTTAATTAACCACAGCGTGACTTCCTCTTATTAATTATGCTTCAAAGACAAGACATGAAGCTCCGTATCATGATGGGCTTGCAGAAATTGTGACTATGGTTTCCTGACAAGGAGAACGGCAAACAGTAAACAATGCAGCATCTGTAAACACGTACTATTGAGTGTTTGAGTGTGTCATTCTCCAGTCCCTGAGATTACTGATATACTGTAATAATGTTATTTATAGCCAACAAACTACCCAAAGCAGTTCTTCTAGCAATTAAATTGGAAATGATCAACAAGAGGCATTCAATTTCACTCGACTCCACTTCTTCTTTTTAACCGAATGCCAGCCAGCAATATGCTGTTTGGTTGTTTGTATTAGCTTTGATTTATGAAGCACATCTTTCATAAATGTCAGCTGTTGTCCACTTCCCTTTCGTCTGTCTACGGTGATAAGCTAGTCGGGCTTGACTTGACATTCTCAGTTGAATGCAGGAGCACAGGTCACTTCCTCTTTTAATTTGTTAGCGCTGGAATTGTTTTGAACGGTTCGAGATTGAACTGCCAAACTGGATTTGTGGCTAAACGCTAGCTAAACCTCTGACTTGGTATTTGGCTCTGATCCTATTAGCATGTAAAGGCAGAATTTACAGAAGAGACAAAACAGATAATGTGAAGGAAAAAGTATATTGTTTCATTTGTTCAACTCTGTCTTGAGAAGTTCTTTTTTGTCATTGAATCTATGGCAGGATATTTTTACTATGAGCACATGAAGGCTTTACCAAAATGCATCCATTGTCATTTGCTTCCATTGTAGGGATGTAATGATGCACCTCGAGTCGGTTAAAATGTTAAATGAATCAAGATACAGTTGGGTAGGGGTTTATATGAATGTATCTCTGAGTGGAACTGACTGTCTTCAGAAGAGTTTAAATGGTATTTTTTTCATCTTGCCTCTGTATAATGCATATTAAAATAGTGCTCATAAGTGCAGTGCTACTTTGTGCACAGCAGTAACCAAGGAAATGCTATATCGCTGCTGTTTCATAAGCGCTACCTGCTATCAAAGAGTGAATTTGTGTTTTCATTCAGCCCGTCAGCTGTTTTTGTTTCGTTCAGATATGTTTTGTTTATATGAAGATATTTCAACCTTATTTGTATTATTTATTTGATTTTGTTATTTTGGAATTTGTATTGTTATTAGACATATATTAATTTCACAAAGAAATGTGCAGCAGTTTGTCTGAGAAATAATAAAAGGAAGCTTTTTCACTTATAATTTGTGTAAATTTTCATTCTGTTGAAAAAATTGTGAGAAAATCGTATTGTGAATCGTATCGCATCATGAGTTGAGTGAATCGTTATATATATTCCATTGTCATTTTAGCAGTACAAAAACAGTTCATTGTGCTGCTTTTTGATATTGAAAACCGATTTTCATTATCATTTTCATATTTTAATTTATTGTCATAATCGTAAATGCACTAGTTTTTAGCACAAATAGTTTACCGTTTACTGCACTGTTATTCTTCCAGTTATTTACCTATCACAGAAAATAGCTTGCTTCTGCATTGATATAAGGTGAAATAAGGTGAAAAGTGGAGATAATTTGTGTGATTTGTTGGTAAAACAACACACAGCACATGCAAAATAAGCGAGCTGCTGTGAGTGATGGAGCTGTTTGAGATGCAGTTTGCAGACCAATCCGCAAGGCTCTCCTGGGAATTTCTAAAGGGTTTTTTGAATAACACTTTTCTATTACTTTGTAAAATAAGGTCTTTAGTCATGCCTCAAACATGAATTTTAAAGCTGCTAACATGTTTCTGCATATACAAAGGGCTGTTTTGTCAAGCATGTAAACTCATATTCCTGTGGAAGTTAAAGTCCTTATACAATGGTAATTCGCTTTCAGGTTTTCAGACAACAAACTGAACTGCTCTACCTGTATTCTTTGTGAATTCCCCCCAGAACCTGAACAGCTTAGAATGACTGTTTGTTTCTCATGTTATCGCCCACTGATCCTCCATGTGTGTTCAGATGGCTTTCATGGACATGTTTTTATCTCCATGTCATTTTCTGGGGCTTTCATTGATGTCCCTGGTGGTCTCCAGCGCACACCTCCAGGGCCTGTGAAATGAGCCTGTCTGATCAATAACGCTCTTCATTCCTTGCAGCTTGTGTGAAATTCACACAGGTTTAAGAAGATAACAGTAGTGAAATGTAACTTGAAACATTTTCAACCAGAGATTGCTTAGTTTAACAGTGAAGTTTAGATTTTCTTTACAAGTCTAGTGTGAGACACTGTATAAATTGTAATTACGATTGTGAATCTGAATGGATATTCCCCAAGAATTTAGTTTGCACCTGAATTTTATTAGCTGGAATACATGGAAAATCAAATGCTATAAATATAATGTCACTTATAGGCTTCACAGGTCATAAATTGCATTCAAATCATTACCTGTACAGTAAAAAAATTGTGAATAATGCAAAAAAATATACATTAAAATGCTGAGAAAAATAGATTATTGGGTTGAGTTTTGGAGTTCCCAGCATGCACTGTGGAATGAAAAAATAATATGGAGGCCTGTCAGTTTTATTAACAGTGCAGTTGTTGATTTTGCTGTCATGTTTATCAACTTCTTGTCTTGTGATGTCAAGATGTGTTTGTTCCTCTACTTAAGAACCGCTAATTTGATTGGCATCCTTGTCCTCTTGTTTCATCTACCATGTGTTGTGGTGTGAGTGTAGCGAATCGAGACTTTAAGTGTTTGTTGTGTTAAGAGTAGTCATGCAAAAAGTGTTCATGCAATGTTGTCATTAGTTTAAGCAGTTTATTCTCCATTTCTTATAGAAAACTTGAAATGAAGTACATAGTACTGAATGCAAATAAAGACAACCATTTATAGTCTTTTTAAGCTGAGCCAACATTAGGAACTCTGCTTAATCTTAATAGGCAATTTTTCAATTACGGTAAATTTTAAGTAATAACAACATTTTAAACTTAGCGTGTAAATTATATGTGTGTATGTACAGTATGTATGATCTAAACTGTTGCCTTCATTTTTTATGCTGAGGATCTGTTTTTTCAGTGTTTTATGTCCAGTTAAGACTTTGTGAAACAACAGACTCACATAGAGCAGACATAACACTGAAAGTCACCATGAAGTTTCCCGGCTAATAAATGATGATTAATTATTGCTTTGAGGTTCTTGACCTCTAACATAAGGCGCCCATGAGACGTCTTCAGGAGGTTTTCTGTTTTCCTTTTAAATGAATTACAGATCCCACGATGTCTGCCATTAAGGTTTATACCGGTTGCCGCCTCATGATGGTTCTTTTATCTCTGTCATCCTGCCTCAATCTGCTCTGGATTTACTTTGACAACATTTCCCCATAGGTTTTAGATTTCATTTATTACCCTGATCACAAAGGGCCATCACCAATATATGGTTTTCCAGAGGGAGTTTGTAAATCACTCCTGGCGCTCAGTAGTAATAATAAGAATTTTCACAGAAAAGTCATTGCTATTTTGAGGAGAAGTGTGTTTCTTGGGAAATCCTTAGAATGTTACTTGGGCAAAGGACATATGATCAAATTAGGGTTGACTGTGCCAAGACCAAGATTAGCATGGTCCAGTTAGCCCCTGTTGGTAGATGAAGTAATTACACTATTCGCCAAGCTGCTTCTTTGACAGCCATGTTCTAACATACCAGGTTAAAAAAAAAGTACACATCCATAATGTACTTAAAGTGTTCTGTTTTTGCGCACTAATTTTGTACCAAATATACTAAAAAATAATTCTTTAGTACTTCTTAACAAACTTAAGATCGTCTAAGTGTACTCAACTGTGCTATTTTGGGACACCCTATGAACTAAAATGCACTTTTAACTATCTCTGTATTTAAAAAATATATTTAGTCCTCACTTGCAGTACACTTGAGTGTACTGGTGTTTGAAAGATGGGTTCAAGTATACTGCAAGTGGTAGCTAAATGCATTTTTTAAATATAGAGATAGCATGTTAAAAGTGCATTTTAGTTCATATTCATGGTGTCCCAAAATAGCACAGTTGAGTACACTTAGATGATCTTAAGTTTATCTTAATAAGTACTAAAGAATCATTTTTAGTATATTAAGTACAAAATTAGTTACGCAAAAATAGAGCACTTTAAGTACATTATGGACGTGCACTTTTTTTCACCTGGGATATTATATGTGTAGAAAATGTAATATTCAGATGTATTTTTAAATGTATTTAAAAATATATGTAATATAATATAATATAATACGTAATATATAAATACAACATAACATATTGTCGCAAGTAGTTCACTTATTCTTCTTAGTAAGTAATATATTCTAGGTGTTTGTGGAGGTTTATTTCCATTACGAAAAAAAATCTTTTTTTCTTCTACAAATTTCGGTATACAGCTCTATGTGGAGCAACAGGTCAGAAATGATCAGCTCAGGTGTAACATCCCTCATTCTGTGCCATAGCATAGCAGCGGCCAAACTCTTTTAGTGACCTCTCTGTACTTGGACAGCTCTTGACTGCCGCCACAACATCACCTGCTGTTTCGCAGAGGAGTGCTAATTAAATTTGGAATCCAATTACAGCAATGGTAATGAAATTTCCAAATGGGGAAACTCTTAATCTGTTCATTGAGGTGTTTAATTACTAGTGAGTGTGTGAGTTAGAGATAGACTGCACCGCTGCATTTCAAGACAGCCGTTGTGAAGAAACACGAAGAAACGTGCCTGTGTAGGTCTGTGTCCAACATTTGACTGAATCCACACAAAGAGCTTTAGCGGACCTTTTTCACACCAGGGGTTTGGTATTTGACGCAAGGCTAATTTGAATGTCTGCAAAAATGAGGAACTGTAGGAGCTTGGTAACAAAAAAAGGATGAAAAAAGGAGGTAGTCTGTAGAGACTTTGGAGTTTAGTGATCATCTGGTATGAAAGATTTTATCCATGCCTGAATGGACTCATTTCTTTTCTTTTTTTTTTTGAATCTCAACTTAAAAAGAACCCCACTGAAATCCTTTCTTTTAACCCCAAACTATATGGGTCAAAAATGTGGGTGTCCATTTTTTCCCTACATTTCTCATACGATGTGATCTTTTTCTGGCACACTAAATGTTTTCAGATATAGTATATATTATATTTATTACATAATATATTATATTAATAGGACATTTGATATCTTAAAGCATAAATCCTGTTGTTGAAATTTACATTCTGTGGTTTTCATGGCTCTGCTGGATACTGAGAAGGAGCCATAAAGTGTTACTAAACAGCCCTGTTAAAGGCATTTTAGTGGCCCTCATATTGCTGTGTTGTTCGTGGTTGGCAGTCTCTGATTGTTCTCATGAAATGCTCACTGTTTATTGCACAATCCACAACACCTATTTGTAGTATGACATTTTAACTGCTGCTTTTACACCAGAGCCTTAATAACAGAGCTGTGCTGAATGCAGGCGGAGGCTGAATTCTTTTGTTCACATTAAGCTATTTAAGTGCTCCATGATTACTCTGAGGTATGTCCTAGTTTAGATGCATGCTATAAAGAAACATATTATTTCATTCTGGTACTGATAAACAGAGCAGAAGTAAAGTTGATTTACATGTGAAGGTTAAGTTTTTGTAAGTTCCTCTGAATAAGAAAACGCACACTAAAATGCCTTAAATGTTAACGAGTGGGAGGATCTAGGAGCAAAAGACATAGTTGAAAAGTTCATGATTTTAGAAGTTCAGGTTAGGAGATTCAGTCGGGGGCAGAGATACATTCCGTTTACGTAATGTATGTTCAGCTCGATAATACAAGGAAATATTTAAGAATATATTATACAACAGCTCATGTGAATATTGCAAAACACCACTATTTTTTCACTAAAAATTGTATTAACTTAAAACTTACTATAGATAGATAGATAGATAGATAGATAGATTTGACATACTGTTTTGTTTTGGTAAGTAGTGTTCACAAGTGCTGTTGCAGTTGTTTTAATGTCCACAGGAGGCAGCATGTGGTGCTTAAAGGCTTCTGCAATAAACCCATGAGGCTGTGCAGGGGTTGATGGGTAAAGCCTGTGGAGCACAAAGGTTCAGGCAGATAAGGCTGTTGTGTGTCCCCATGGTGAATCAATATTTTTCATCGTAGCAGCTTAGCCAGAAAAAGGAGAAGGAGGAGTTGGATTTCACAGCCAGAGAGCGTGACATTTCTGCAGGCAGCTCTCTCAGCCTCACAAAGTATCAGAAAGCTCTATGTCACTCAGATTTCCAAACGAACACTTTGCTGTGGTGGTTTTTTCCTACTGTGGATGAGTTACACTTGCTGTAAATTACACTCAGTGGATGGTAAATAAAGAAAAAAACAAACTGAGAAAAATAAACGTTTCAGCAAGAGCAAATTTACAGGTCTAGAAATCTGAAAGTGCCTATAGCTTTTTTCACATCACAAATCTCACAGTAAAATGTATTGCTTTTTAATCCAGTCCTTTCAATGATGGGAACTTCAAATGACAGGTTAAATGTAAATTCAAACCCTGAAATTGAAGTAATTTACCTCAGAGAACATCTGATCTACTTAATCATGTGTGTAAATCACTGATCTCTAACTCTGTATGTGGTACTGTTATTAAAATAGAAATGGTAATGTTATTAAAAATGTTTAAAGAAATAGATCTGACACCTCTTTGAAATTAAAGTGCTTGAAAGTGTCTTCAACCTCGTCCTTTCCTCTGTGGAACGAGACTTACTTTTTAGCTCCATAAATTAAAACGGCCAGGTTCATCTCTCATTATCATACTAAATTCATTCACCTCATTTCAATTAATAAACTTATACTAAACTTATCCAAAGCCTTTTTAATAAGCGTTTCTAAAATGTGGTCTTTGTTTAGGCATACTGTAGTTATCAGACATCTGTAGATCTCTGTCTTGAATCTGACTCTGAAGATTATTTACTAATTTATTGTTAATATGAATGTAAGGTTCAGGGAGAGTTCGAAGATCAAAATAATGGTTAAAGGTATAGCACACATCAGTTTAAACTATGTACTGTATGAATGAATATAGAATCCATTTTTAATTCAGTTCTTGATAATAATGCATTCTTCATGGTCTTTGACTGATCCTCATAGTCATGTGAAGGTTAGTAGACATAAGTGCCTGTGCACTTTCATTATGGTAGTCTTCTGTCCTTCACACCTATGCTTTCATTTCAGTTTCCACTACTTTGTCCACTACAGATGTGTTACCAAGTGCATTGAGAAGCTCAGGAATAGTGGCTTTCATCCAAGTGTCTTTTTAAAGCTAGAGTGCTACAACATTAACACTCATTTTCATGTTCAAAACCTGAGTCATCTTTGCTTTAAATAGCACTGCTACAGGCAGAGTCCATACCTGCAGTGATTATGTCACTTGTATCATAGGCTTAATTTTAATCAGTGGTTCAAAATATAACAGCAAAATATAATTTGCTTCTCTGCTTCAGATAAGAATAGCTGTATTTAAAGTTGTGATTGTGTTTAACTCCCCATCATGGCTGGAAATGGAAGCACTTGTAATGTAATTATTGATCTTCATACTTTAAAAGCCACATGAGGTCATGACGTTTTGCTGAGGGACTTTCTGATCAATAGATTACAAGCAAAAAATAGATGCAGTGTAGCTTTAACAAGCCGATATCAAGTTATTGTTTACATGTTGCTAGTCCACAAATAGCAGTCATTCAGATAACAGCTTACCAGTCAATATCTCTCATCTTCAGTTGCATTCATGCACAATAAACTGCAATGGATAATGCTTTTTGTCAGCATCCTTTTTGGAGCTTGACAACCACTTGTCACCATGCACTTTCATTGTGCCTAATACTTATTTTTATCCAAACTCTACTGTAGTGTTCCTCAATAACTAGATGGGTCTGTGCTCGTATTTCACACCGTCATCGCGTATCCTGTGTGAAACAAGCACCTTCTCTGTCAGTCTGTGCCACAGCAGGCCTTCAGGGCCCCTGGCCGACAGCTGGAAGTGGCAGTTGGCCAGAGGTGCTGTTATTTTTTTACTCCTGTCGATAAGACTCTGAACTGGCAGTAACCCATGACTATAGCTGATTGGTGAGACTCACCCATGGCCAAGTTATGGTGTGACAGGGCTATGATTAAAGAGCTCATGAAACTGGCCATGTTCAAGCTTGTGTTGAGATAATGTGGTCCATTAGTTTAAAGGTGTGAAGTTGCATGGTGGTGTGCTAACTGATGCTTTGATGTGATCATTTTGTAAATCTGTGTGAAGGCATACACCATTCTGATATTGTTCCAGACAGAATCATGCCACACTGAAGGTCATGACACACCAAGTCAGCGGTCAGTCGGCGGCAAACATTGGGTCATCTCTGAGTGCCTGACAGCTTACTCTAATTGGCTGTTCAGTTTTGCGAACCAGTGCAAAAAAAACAAAAACAAATACAAATAAAATGAAAAAGTAAATGATAAACACAAAGAACGTTGTTCTAATTTTATGTAAGCATTGTAAGATGCAAATGTTTTCATAACATGGCAATCTGAAATGAAGGAAGTCATCAATATGATTTGTGTTCAAAAGTGTATAGTTTTTGCCTGACGTACAGTTTTCACTGGTTTGCTGGTTTGTTTACAGGTTGTATATCCACATTCCTAGATTCGGTTTTCCTTTTTAAATGATGAATGTAGACTACTGCCATCTGAAGATATATACACAGGGTTCCCACGGGTCATGGAAATTCTGGAATATCATGGAATTTTAAAAGGTCTATTCTAGACATCGAAAGTCAGGGAATTTTATCTATTTTTTGTCCAAGTCATGGAATATCAGGGATTTTTGTTCGTCAACTCCATTAAGTACTCGCGCGCTGTGTTCTGTGTAAACAGCGTGTACAGACAGCCGCGACTCTAACACGTGCGAGCCCGGAATTGAGTTTCTCTCAGCGTCTTTCTTGCGCCTGAATGAGCAAATACATACAAAAGTATAAAAAACCCGTCTTGGCAAGTAACTTTGTAGCTTTAACAATGACCAATCTATATTTAATTTTTACAGTGGAGTACATGTACCCGTTCGACCGGCCATTTTTTGTTTTTATTTTAGAGCATCTTCTGTTCTGTGCGCACAAACTGCACTGCAATCATTTTCCCAAATGCCATTTGTGTGGAAATATTACGTTATTATTATAATTAGTCTGTAAACGGCCATTAACAGAGGTCAGAGATGCTGAGGACGGACGCTAAGAGGAGAAAATACCATAACAGGCAGAACAAGATTCATGATGCGCGAAATATAGGAATCCTAAATATTGAATTTTAGATTAATGTGTTTCTGAGGGGAACTGGCTGTTTTCAAAAAAAGTTTACATGGCGTTTTCTTTTCATCTTGCCTCTGTATAATGCATTTAAATGAGTGTTAACACGCGCAGTGTTTACAGCAGCAACCCAGGAAACGCTGTATCACTGTTCCATAAGCGCCACCTGCTGTCAGAGAGTGAAATTGCGTCTCATTCAGCCCGGCTGCTGTTTCCGTTTCACATAGCATAATTTCACAAAGCTAAAGTCAAACCATTCTGTTTTTGCTTCAGATTTTGAAATTATGCAGTCTAAAATAAATCAAGCTTTGCACGTGTTTTTTTTTGTTTGTTTTTTTTGGGTTGCTTCATGATTAAAATGCAGTGGTTACCTTGCCACTAATTTCAAATGGCAATGAAAAATCAAGGTGCAACGCAGAGTGAAGAATATGCAAATGTTGTTTTATAAGTAATTATTCAATTTCTGTACCTGAACACCTACAAACATAAAAACTGAAGCAAAATTTCATTTATATCTTTGTGCTATATATTTAATTTTGGTATTACTTGCAATTTGTTCTTATTTACTGGCTGTCACTTATCTTTAATAATGTTTGAACTTTATATTAGTTAGGCTATTTTTTTATTTTTTATTTTTTGCTGTGGTATTAACATTGAAATCGAGAATTGTAAAATTTTATGGGTATCTAAAATATTGGTGTCAAGTTTATTTATTAGAATACAAAAATCAAAATTGATAAAAGCAACTATTTTTATTTATTTATTTATTTTTTGTGGCAAGGCTAGTGAAAATATTAACAGGGCAAGTGATAATTTTAACCACTGAAAAAATCCTTAGCATTGAGCCCTGGGCTATTTTTTCAGCTCCATTTTATTCCCTTCCTGCTCGTCAACTGGCAATCACTAAGTCAAATGCAGTCACCAGGCTGTACCGGTTAACTAAGGCAAATATGCCAGAAAATTTGAATTTTTAGGAGCTTTGGCTACAAAATGACTTCTTCAAAGACCGAGTTTAAAAATAAAAAGTATAAAAAATATCAAAGAGCATTTAACGGTAAAAAGCAAAAAAATTGCTCCGCACAACATCGGACTGTTTTTCCGTTCATTATAGGTCATGGAAATTCAGCTTTTTAGTCAGTGAAAGTCAGGGAAAAGTCAGGGAATTTGACATTTGACTTAGAGTGGGAACCCTGTATACAGTGCCCTCCACTAATATTGGCACCCTTGGTAAATCTGAGCAAAGGTGGCTGTGAAAATAAATCTGCATTGTTTATCTTTCATTCAAAAAATTCACTAACCTACCATTGAATAAAACAATTGAAAGTGGGGAGAAAATCTCATGATAAAATAAATGTTTTTCTCCCATGCATGCTGGCCACAATTATTGGCACCCCTGGAAATTCTTATGAGTAAAATATCTCTGAAGTATATTCCCATTCATATTTACATTTTTTTAGCATACCAGGGAGACTAGGAGCATGAAATTGTCCAGCTATGACTTCCTGTTCCAAAGGATTATAAATATAAAGAAGACAAAGGACAAATTCCCTTAATCATCCATCACAAGGAGTAAAACCAAACAATAAAGTTCTGATGTGCAGAACAAGATTGTTTAGCTTCACAAAATAGAAAGTTGCTGTAAGACAAAAGCTAAAGCATTGAAAATCCACATTTGGAGTTAATACAATTAGTTAATTTCATTCTTCAAAATATCTTCTTTTGTGTTCAACATAAGGAAGAATCTTACGCAGGTTTGGAATGACATGAGGGTGAGTAAATGATGACAGAATTTTTATTTTGGGGTGAACTATTCCTTTAACATTCATATTTATTTTAGTTTTTTCTATCCTTTTTAAAAGCAGTCAACAACAGGGTAAAATGTAAAATATGTATGTAAATAAATGTAAATGACAGCCAGCCATAGTTTTATGTTTCTCCTCACTACTCTATTTATGAATAAAAAAGAACAGTGGCATCTTAATAATAGAAAGAAAAAAAAAATCTGGAAAATGTCTTTTACAGTATCGGTTGTTATACATGAAAATGTATATACGTAGCTAGCTGCCTTTATATTTTAGGAACAGGGTTTCTCAGAAAGGGATGAGAATATTTGGTGGTCAAGACAAATCTTCTCTAAAAAGAGTAAACTTAACGTTTGTCTTGAGCTAATATATTATTTACATCACTAATAAGAGTTAATAACAAGCATTTATTTAATTCAGCAACCCTGGGAAATTTTTGGCAACAGCTGGGTTTGCTGAACAGTTCAAAAGTGGAAGCAAATCAGTGAATTCATAAATATCCCCAACAAGCCATATCATTTCCTTATCATTTGTCTAGGATGTCCAAGAAGGAGGATAGCAATCAATTTGTTACTGCTGAGAAAATTCACAGCTGTACTGAAATCTGTGTGCAATATCCAGCAGCAGAGAACAAAAACATCTGGTCGACTCTGCATTATCATGGAATGAGATTAAAAAAAAAAAAAGTTCAATGGGTAAGCAGGAGTTCAACCGTGAAAACAAATCAATTAATTCATAAATATCTCCAAATGACTACATTATTCACTTAGAGTCTATATGGATTATAGATTGCATTCCTGTGGTACAATTGTTATGTAATAAGTGATTTACAATTTTCCTTACTGCGCTATTGTTCTAATGGGAAGTGATTAATAATACCAAACTACAGGCATCTTGGGTATGAAACTATCAGTTTAAGAATTTCACTTTTTATAGAGTGATTTCAGAGCATATGTTCTTAAATGATCCCATGCGAAGAAGATCAATATCCATAATTTATTCAAGTGATATGCTTGGCAAGTGTTTTTTACATACACAGATAAAGAGAAGAGCTTCTCAGCAGGAATACCAATGCACCAATAGAACTTAAGGGAGCGTTTTAAAACGCCTGCATCATTAACGGATCCCATGCTGCTAGAAGACTCAAACACCACACGCTCCCTCCAGAGATGTGACCTTCTCACCGGTCCCCAGGCAGCCTTCCTCATTACCCTGCTCACCATACTCTTCCAGCGAAGAATTACATATAATGAAACCATGAGACTCCAGTTGCCATGTCAACTCTCCAAGTATGTTCCACAGGGGATTTTTCCAGTCCGGGTGAGAGATGACATGTTAGATGTGATGTAAATGATTTATAAAAGGTATGGATCTAACTAGGTGGAATGGGGACAGTTGTTGTAATGCAGAAACCAATGCTGGGACTGAACAGTGGGCCACAAACTACAGTAAACGAGCCTTTACCCATGAGGGGAAGAATATACACTGTGAAATAAGTCCAGGTTAAAGAGTCTAGAGAGAACAAAGGCAAGCTTCTATAAACCTAATTTATCGTTTTATCTTTGACACCATTACTAGTTCATATGC
>JAFVLL020007217.1:0-16591 GCA_021397915.2 Tor tambroides | reverse complement strand
GTCACATTTCCGCACAGAGGAAGGAGAATGTGAGGGATCTCTCCTGTCCTCGCTCGTCTCTAAATGACACAACAGCATCGTTCTGCTTTTATCCTCTTTTGTCCTTCATTCTGTCTTTGATCGTAAACAACAGCCTGCTGAAAAAAAGATTCAGGCACTAAAACGGCTGAATTTTACTTAAATATGCATTCAAGAAAATAATGCCACCATTATTCGTGCCAACAATATACAGTTTTTTAGTCTATTGAACATATTTCTAATAATTAACAATAAAATCTTAAATATAATTGTCAGTTTTAAATATAAACCTTAAATCCTACTGGACAAAAAAAAGAAAAAAACGTAACATAATAAAATAATTAAATGTTAATCAAATATGTCAATCTTAAACTAAAAAAAACCCTACTGGACAAAATAAATAATTAATATAAAATGTTAACTATTTGTTAAATATATAAAAATTTAAAGCTGACTGGACAAATAATTATTAAAAAAATAATTAAGATAAAAAAAATGTTAAATACTAATGTCGATCTGAAACATTAAATTCTATACTGGACAAAAAATGAACAAAATAAAATAATTAAATGTTAAATATTAATGTCAATCATAAGTAAAAAAAAATAAATAAATAAAAATAAAGCTTAAATCTTACTAGACAAAATAAATCATTAACATAAAATGTTAACTCTGTGTGTTAAATATATAAAACCTTATATCCTACAAAAATACATTTAACAAATTAAATGTTAAATATATATGGTAATCTTAAACTAAAACAACCCCTTGAATCCTACTGCACAAAAATAACAAACAAAGCTTATTGGGAAAACCAGTCTGTTACCAAACATCGGGCATCCCATAATCCTCTGCTGCCAATCATCTGTTCAAAGGGAAGAAGAGAGTGTGAAGAGGCTGAGAAATGCTGCACAAAACAGGCGTTCACAGCACATCTCTCAAGACCGCTGCTTCAGTTTCACTCAATTAGTTCTGCTTTCCATCAACAGAGCTGCATTTGCATAAGCCACACACACACACACACACACACTGATGGGGAGTTAATGAAATTGAGATGATGCTCCTCGCTCTTTTAAAGCATCTCTGACAGCATGCATGAGATGCAGCGCTTGCAGTTTGTGGAGCACGACATGAACTCTACATGACATTGACTGCATCACTTTATTTTGTTACTTATCCTACAGTCTGCATAGATACAGTCTTACATTGCCCAGGGAAACTTTCATTTTAATGCGCAGAGGCTGATATTTCAGGGCTGCGAAGATTTAATTGAGTTCTCAGTTACGGATCATCAAACCATCAACTAAAATCCCTCAGGAAAAAGTCATTAGTCTGAATGCAAGAAAATGCATATTGCATTGCCAAATGTATAAATGTAAATACAGCAAGAGTTACAAATCAATGTGGATAAGTGGAGGGATCTGATGCAATCTCTACTGAAACTCTATAAGAGATGTGAGATTACTGTCTTTTTTTCAGACAAAACATCTTGATGGATTTGTTTCTTACAAGCTTTTGTCTTCTCCAGATGTTAACTGATGGACTGGAGTGGTGTGGATTATTGTGATGTTTTTATCAGCTGTTTTGACTCTCATTCTGACGGCACCCATTCACTGCAGAGCATCCATTGCTGAGACACTGATGCAAAGAAACAAACTCATCCTAATCTTGGATGGACTGAAGGTACAGACATTTTCAGCAAATTTTCATTTTTTGGTGAACTATTCCTTTAAAGTAGCAGATTACAGATGGGTTTCTAAAAGAAAGAAAAGCATCCATCATTCTAAAACGGATATTTCAGGTCCTGGATTTAACCTCGTCTTTGTGCAGCTCACAGATCGCTGAGGGAATCACGTCACTGAACCAACATTCATGTTTTGGGAATGGAGCGGAATAGCTTTCTGCCTACATAATGAAAACTAATGGAATATTTCAATCATCCAGACGTTCCTCTAGATCTGAAACATCAGCAGGGATGATGATGATGATGATGATGATGTCAAGGAGGAAAGATCTTGTCGCTCAAACACACAGCGGCTCCATATGAGGGTTGTATTTGTCACCCGTCGTCCTGTTCTCCTTGTGTGCTGATCGTTCTGCTCTAATGGAGCTGAAATGAGCCACAAAATCCACCAAGAGACAAATAAACTCTGGCTGCGGCTCATCTCAGGTGTGTGTGTGTACCTGTTTTTCTATCCCGGTGGGGACTTAAACCTGAATACACACAGACTCATGGGGACTTGTGTCACGGTGGGGTCCTAAATTGAGGTCTCCACGGGTAAACAAGCTTATAAATCACACAGAATGAAGTTTTTTGAAAATGTAAAAATGCCTGTAGTTTCCTGTAGGTTTAGGTGTAGGGTTGGTGTAGGGCAATAGAAAATACGGTCTGTACAGCAGAAAAACCATTACACCTATGAGAGTCCCCACAAGGATAGCGAAACAAGTGTGTGTGTGTGTGTGTGTGTGTGTGTGTGTGTGTGTGTATGTGTGTGTGTGTGTGTGTGTGTGTATGTGTGTGTGTGAGTGTGAGTGTGTGTGTAAAACAATCTGCTACACTGTTCTCAGTGAATGGACTGGATATATTTGTCTGATGCATTTCAGGCAGTACCAGTTTTATATTAGCATCATCTAGATACTATTATAGCTTTTGTAAAATATTTTTAATTTGTTTTCATTTTTATATTTTTTACTTCGATTTTATTTTTAAGGTTTTAGTAATTTTGTTGTGTGTTTTTGTGTTTATAAAACATGTCTATATAGTTTTTCACATTTTATTTTAGTTTTAGTTATTTTAGTACATCAAGATAAACTAAATGAAAATAAGAAATGCTGCCTTAGAAACTAGCTGAAATATATATATGTTTAGGTATTTTATTTCAGTTAAAGTTTATTTTATTTCAAGTAACGAAAATGTTTTATACGGAAGCTTGTTTCTGCCATGGAATAAATAAATTAAAAAGATAACTGCAAACTTTTCATCTCACATGTGACATAATATTTCACAATTTTGACTTTTTTTCTTAGAATTGTCAGTTTACATGTCATGTTCTTTGTTAGGGTTAGGGTTATTTTAAAAAAGTCCAAATTGTAAGATAAAAAAAAAACAGCAATTATCTGTGGCAAAAATACACTTTTCTAGTTTTAGTTAACTTTACTAACCCTGTACGGGCAGCATGAATCACGCAGCATAAACATATTCAAGCCATTTATGTAGCCATTAAACATAACAACCCAGAACACCCTAGCAACCACAAAGCAAAAGCCTAGCAACATCCTAGCAACCACCCAGAACACACAAGATCAATAATGCTCTAGAAATCATGTAACAAATCACTCGAAATTCCCAGCAAATGCACTGCAACATTCTAAAAACTATTCAAAAAAAATGCAACTCCCTAGCAACCATGGAATAAAAATTATAAGAGATAATTGTGACTTTTTATGTCAAAACTGACTTTTATTCTTACAAGTGCAAGTTAATATATCTCACAATTCAGAATTTTCTTCTAAGAATTGCAAGTTTATGTATTACAATTCTGTACTACAAGTTATATCAAAAAAGTCCAAATTGTGAGATAAAAAGCAGCAGTTATCTGTAGCAAAAATAAGCCTCCATTTGTTCTAATTTTAGTTAAGTATACTAACCCTGGACAGCACAGCGTTTATCATAGGAATCAGAACAGAT
This sequence comes from Tor tambroides, assembly GCA_021397915.2. Taxonomy (NCBI): domain Eukaryota; kingdom Metazoa; phylum Chordata; class Actinopteri; order Cypriniformes; family Cyprinidae; genus Tor; species Tor tambroides. Next base: position 12,885 of record JAFVLL020007217.1, on the reverse strand, counting down.
TCAGGATCAAAAAGCGTCAGACCTGAATGAGAGCGTTCACGGATCATTAATCAGATATTAATCAGAAACTTTGTTGCTTGCTTTTACCGTTTACTCGGATATATTTTTAACTAACTGAATCCTGCTTGTTATTCATCTAGCCATATGTGCAGGCAAAATGAGTCGGAATGCACAAGGGCTAATTGTAAAAAATAACGATTTTGGTCGAATTTCAGGTTTTCACAAAAATGATTTCATTAATCCCTCGTCTAGCAATCCCAATGCTCCAAATAGTAATTAAACATCTAAAATGATCTTTATTTGTACGTTTTCTGAGAGGAGTACCTTTTTCTCTGCTCACTTATCACGTTGCCGGTGATGAATCGCGCACATAAAATATACACATACTGTATACACAGAATTACGGTATTTAAGTAACTTAAGCTATTCATGCAAACATAATCAGTTCTGTCTTAAGTGAATGTTTGGGAAACTGTTGGGGAAAAACAGCTGATGTGTAACATTATATCAGATCCGTGCAGTAAGTCTTAATATATAGGCCGCCTGTCTCATTAATGTTAATCAAACAATAAAAGAAAAGATTGCTGCTCTTGATTGAGCTGGTTTTTTAGTTTTAATAATCAATTTATTTGTAATGAACACACTAAAGTGATTTTTACATTTGATTATTTGTTTTTCTTACTTGAATTCTTTTGTTCAGATGTAAAATGAAAAAAGTAGGCTAATGCACTATTTGTTTCTTTCTTATATTTGCTCTACTGTTTTGTTGTTGTTTTTTGCATCTGTTCTTATTTATAATAAAGATTAAAGATAAAATAAAAATGACTATATTGTGATTATTAATATAGTAATGATCATTAAGAAAAGAATTGGAGGAAAAGATGCAATGTTGCTAGATGATTTTGCTTTGGAACCTTCAGAAAACTGGAACTGTTTTTCTCAGAATAGACTTTGCTGACTCGGCTGTAGCTCAGTCATTTTTCATCCGATCCCAACAAATCATATATCATTTTGAAGATCTTTTAATGGAGAATGTGAAAATAAAAATAACTCATTTTTGAAAATTTCCTCATTGTGACTCATTTTGCCAGCCCAGGTCACATATGTGACCCTGGATCACAAAACCAGTCTTAAGTCGCTGGGGTATATTTGTAGCAATAGCCAACAATACATTGTATGGGTCAAAATTATAGATTTTTCTTTTATGCCAAAAATCATTAGTATATTAAGTAAAGATCATGTTCCATGAAGATTTTTTCTAAATTTCCTACTGTAAATATATCAAAACTTAATTTTTGATCAGTAATATGCATTGCTAAGAACTTCATTTGGACAACTTTAAAGGCGATTTTCTCAGTGTTTTGATTTTTTTTGCACCCTCAGATTCCAGATTTTCAAATAGTTGTATCTCGGCCAAATATTGTCCTATCCTAACAAACCATACATCAATGGAAAGCTTATTTATTCATGTATAAATCTCAGTTTTGAAAAATTGACACTTATGGCTGGTTTTGTGGTCCAGGGTCACATATATAAACCATGTTCATGCTTTTTAAATGATTAAATGTAATTGTTTTGCAATTTATGCAGATTCTATGGAATCTGATTTCATTTTTTTTTTTTTTTTTAAATATCTGAATGTATGCAAATACTTAGTAAGAAACTATGCAGTTTTTGAGTGTACACACACGGACTAAAAGCCTCAAATCAAATTTTTTTGATTTCATGGGGTCCTTCAAGAGTGTCACCATTATTTCCCAGGGACAGAGACTTAGAGACTGAAGCGACGGCAGCAGGGCCGTTGGCACGCAGCTCTGGCACAGCACAGGTGCCACTACTGGCCTTAAGAGATCGTTTCCTTCTGTCACAACTGCGCCTACACACACAATCTGCCGCCAGCTGGAGTCTCGCTGGGCGTTTGTTCTCCCGCTGCTGCGCTCGAGTGCGTTTCCACCAGGACACGGATCACTAATCAGGCCTTTTTTGTAACTGTATAGGTAAAAAAAAAAAAACTGGGCATGAGAAATGTTTCAGATCGACTTCTTGTATCCTACATTTGCAGTGCCAGCGCTGGCCGGGTCTGACTCAAGTGTGCTGATGATCGGAGCAAAGCAGCGAATGATGCGTCAGCATGCTGGCACTGATGCCAGGACACTGGGGCTTAATGGGACACAAGTGCCGAAAAAAACTCAAACGACTTCCTTTCGTTGAGCAGATCATCAGTCACTCATCCGACTGAGACGGAACGAAGTGTGCAGAACAAGGTCGTTCGTTAATGAAAACATTATTATTAGCGCTGTTTATACTCAACTTTGACTTGAGCCATTAAAAAAAAGCATCTAGCAACAACCCAGAAGACCCTAGCAACCACATAGCAAAACCCTAGCAACCAGCCAGAACACACTAGATCAATAACACTCTAGAAATCATGAAGCAAATCACTCAAAATTCCATTGTAACCAAATGGCAACATTTTGAAAAGCATTCAAAACACGTTAGCAACCACATGGCAACATTCTAAAAACCTTAGCAACCACATAGCAACTCCCCGACAACTATTTCATGCAACACAAACAGAATGAATAATGCAATGTAAATGATGCAACATTTTATGCAAGAATGATTTTAGCATTATTCACACACAAATTTATTTGGCTTTCATTTGGGACTGGGCCATTAAACATGCATCTAGCAACAACCCAGAACACCCTTGCAACCACACAGCAAAAGCCTAGCAACATTTTAGCAACCTGAGAAAACAATGTGAACTATCTGGACCAACCCATATGCAACGCAAATGATGCAACAATTTATGTAAGAATGATTTTATGAATGATTCATTCTTCTCGTTTTTCATGAATGAGGCTCCGTGCGTTCATGTAATCTTGAATTTAAAATCTTTGTTCAAAAAAGGTAGAACAGAGTGAATATTTTGGGCCACACCTAAAGTTATATGAAAAATCCCTTTTGTTTTATTATAGTTCTAGTTGGAAATAATAAAGCATGCAGTAGGAGTGAAGAATGAGCTGAGGTTTTAATCATCTGTGACTCAGACACAAGTGAGCGTTTGAGATTTGATGACAGACGTCAAGAAGCACTTCATTTTATCCTCATATCTGATTTTATGTCATCTCAGAGACAGATTGCTGTCGCAAGCAACCCTCATTACGTCAATCCATAAACACACACACACTCTGTCATTCTGAATCAGTCAAATTTGAGAGCGTTTCAAGTCAATAAACGTGTCACAGAGAACAGACGCCGACAGACGGAAGACAAGGACTTTAGGATCTTCCTAGAAGGATGTATAGAAATCTGAAGGAAACGGATTTCTCTTCCTGGTCTCATAAATATCCTGGCGGAAGATGTGATAAGAAACACGTGTTTACACAATATAAATCTAACAATGTAGAAAAACAGGACGCTTTAGAGATGCATTTGGGAAAATGTAGAGACAGATTATGTTTTCTTTTGTTTAGTTGGCTTACAAAATAAACTTACTCTCAGGCCAGCCGAGATTAGGATGAGTTTGTTTCTTCATCAGATTTGGAGAAATGTGTCTCAGCAATGGATGCTCTGCAGTGAATGGGTGCCGTCAGAACGAGAGTCCAAACAGCTGATAAAAACATCACAATAATCCACACCACTCCAGTCCATCAGTTAACATCTTGAGAAGACAAAAGCTGAAACAAATCCATCATTAAGACGTTTTTAATACGAGTCCATAATCCATAATAACGCTTCCTCCAGTGAAAAGGTGTTCTTGTCTGAATCAGGAGAGAAATCTACACAGATCAAGCACGGTTTACAAGACAAAACAGCTCCAAACAAATATGTGGCTGGATTTTGATGTGGCTTCTCAAGATGTTAATTGATGGACTGGAGTGGTGTGGATTATTGTGATGTTTTTATCAGCTGTTTGGACTCTCATTCTGACGGCACCCATTCACTGCAGAGGATCGATTGGTGAGCAAGTGATGTAAAGCTACATTTCTCCAAATCTGATGAAGAAACAAACTCATCTACATCTTGGATGGTCTGAGGGCGAGCACATTTTCAGCTAATTTGGGTGAACTGTTCTTTTAAGTCTTCATATGAGCGCACAGACACTCAATCTCATTTTTTATGATTGCGCTATCTCCTCTCTTAGAACAGATCTGTCACCTGACCAGTCCAAACAAGGTCTGGCGAAGTGAATAAAAAACTTTATGGGTTATAAAATATACTCAAAACAATGAAGGCCAATTCAACTGTTTTCCTGTTTTACAACAGGTAATAAAATCTCTGACAGGAAGTTCAAAAGTCACCCAAAAAAAATCAATGATCATTTAAGACCTGCTGTAAATTCACACCTTCATCACCTCTGAGTTTTTATGGGCAAATTAAACCTTGAGAAACAATAGTGATATGTGCCTGCTGGAAAAAGACAATAGCTGATGCATATACTAACATGAACTAAGAAAATATATCAATTTCAAGACGATTAACTTAAATTATGGAAGGTGATATACAGCAATTTTATGTCTTTGTTTTAATGTTTAGATAAAACCATATGCTAAATTAATAGTTTAAATGTTTGCATGTAAATAAAAGAATCAAATTCTTTTGACTGTGAAAATGTAAGTCTATAATAAAATCAAATCAAATGTATATAATCCCATATGATAAGAAAAAAAAAAAAAAAAAAGAGTGAAACTGCTCTGTCAGCAACTGACCGACCTCATGTTTTTGACTGAACATTTTTAGCCAAAAGCATGATGTTCAGAACTTTCTAACTTCACAAACAACTTAAGCCCAAGTAAGTTTTCCACATATAGAAACTGGGTCACAAAGTAAGGCCAGCCTGAAAGGCAAAAATGAGAGAGTTTCAAGCACTTAGATGGTTACGTAGTTTTTATAACAGCAAAAGGCAGTGGGGGTGAAGATCTGGGAATTCTCCTAAATCCTGATTGTACTCCCTAACCCTGTTTCACCCTCAGGATATCAAGTAAATGTGCAATTTTAATTACACAATGTTTACATTGAGAACCTCCAAATGATGTTTTCTGTCCTAAGCCATACACATGACTAATAAATGTATATTCTATATTACATGACAAATTAAAATAGTTTGTGACATGAAATTAAAAGGGTAAAAAATGAAAAAGGTAAATGCAATTTTTTTTTAATCTCTTTAACTTTTTTTTTTTAAATCAGAATTCCGAGACATAAAATCAGAATTCTGAGATATAAACTTCACAAGTGAGAACTGTGAAAAGAATAAAAGTCTGAATTATGAGATATGAACAAATAAGTCAGAATTATGAGATAAAAATGTATAGCTACCTTTTCAATTTTTTATTCTGCAGTGGGGAAAGAAAATTGCAAAATGTAAAGAAACTATGTCAGGATCCCGAGTTTATATCTCACAATTCTGACTTTTTTTTATTCAGAATTGCAAGAAACGAAGTCCAAATTGTGAGATAGTCACAATTAGCTTTATTTACTTTATTATATTTTATTCCATGGCAGAAACAGGCTTCCATAGTTTTACAAGGTCAAAAAATTATATTTAAAAATAAATAATTAAAAAAATATATAAAAAATAAATAAAAATGAATGAATGAATCTGTGGAAGAATCATTCACAATAAGACCATGCATTAGGAAAAAGAAAAAAAAAAGTTGTATTTGAGTTTTATACCTACTTTAACAGTGGAAGGTGATGAAATTTGGTATCAAACTGCATGTTCTATCTATCTATCTATCTATCTATCTATTATGTTAGTGCAATGCTTTTAATAAAGGTATTGCACTTGTACCATAAATAACCAAAACAAATAGCTGTGAATGTGTGATTTTAAGCAGCAACAACAATAGGGACTATATCACATACTGTCTTATGACATATATAGCATCACTGGGTTAATCATATAATGAGAAGGATTCCAGAGAACCACAAACTGTTTTTACAGAGCGCTGGCGGGAAAACACGACAGGAAATTAATGCTGGATTTGTCCATGATGGCTGATTTTAATTGTTTATACACAGTATTTCAGAAGATGTGACCTCACTGAAAACTCAAACACTGCAATTATCATGTGCTGTTCCTCTGATATTTCTATAGAGGGCACTCTACTATATCTACTAACTGAACAGTCAACTGAATGAGAAGGAAACTGAAGTAATTAAACAGAATGTAACTGAAAGCGATTGTTTATTATCTCCAAAGAAATAAATCAATATATTGAATATATTGACCACTTACATGAGATAAAGATGCCTCAGACCACTAACATCCTGATTGAAGAACAGCTTGCTTAAAAACATCCTCAAGTGCACTTCATGGTCCCGTTTACACTGCCTCTCTGTAGCCAGTGTCTTAGAAACATTCTCACGGCATGATCTGAATCTGTCTGTACTGTACCTCACTTTTTATACTGTACCTGTGAATATGTTGGACTTCTGAAATGAGGAGACAAAGTCCCATCTCTGCATTTGGGTGTTTTTGGTCCAATGTAAATGCAATTACTGTTTGCACAGTTTTCAGGTTAAAGGCTTGTGGACAGGGCTGTACGCAGGTTTTTATAAATACCGAGGTCGAAAAATGGAGATTGGTAGGGGGGTTCGGGGGCATGCTCCCCCGAGAAAATGTTGATTTTCCTGACCTACAGGTGTGCATTTTAAGATGTTTTACGGCTCATAAATTGGATAATAATATAGGTTTAAAACCAAGTCAGTGGGCAGTAGTAGCATAAATTATTTTTCAAGATAACAGATTCTTAAACATGAGAATCAGATTAAATGTTGCAATGAATGATCCATGCTATACAAACTGGAAACAGAGAAGATATAGTTTATGTTTATGAATTTAATAAACTGTTGTAATTATCCTGGTAGCCTTCAGTAAAATCATGTGTCTAAAACGATTAAACATATTATTTATTTATTTATTTATTTATTTCAGTAAGTGATTTTTACATTTTATGGGCATTTTTACCTTTAGTGAATTAGAATAAGACATTTGGGCTTTTACCAAGCAAATGAAATCAACACAGAGTGTGCATCTGAAGTGGGATTTAGATGTATTTACACAATGTTTAATGCAAGACATGAATGCATTCAACCTGCAATTACAAATGCATAAATAATGTTTTGATATATTAAACATAAAACGTTGAATACCACTTTGAAGTGGTTTAAAACATGAAAAAATCGAAAAAATAGTCGAAATGTGAAATTAAAACCACCAATAGGTGGCAGCAAATCATAATATTAATAAGTGAGTTAATAAGTGAGTCATTACGATTGAACCGAATCATTTAAACAGTTGATTCATTCAGGAATGAAACGCCATCATGTTGCTCAGAGACGCAAAACTGTGCTGTGGCTGTGTTTGGAATGATTTTTGTTGGCGAAATAGAGCAAAAACAGGCAATATGGTGTCTAAAACGTTAGTCTCTTAATGAACTTGTTTATTGAGCTGTTGTAAAAAAATCAATATAACATTAGTAATCATGGTAATTTTCGGAGAAAAACGGCACTCTTCGTGTGAGATTGATTAACTATATGAAGTGGTATAAATATATACATTTTCTGCCCCCATGTCTTGAATTCGTGATCATTCTAAATGCAGTGAAAGAACTTACTCTAAATGCGCACGCGCACTAGTCTAGACTTAACTAATGTACGCGTGCACTCTCTACTGGTGTCAAATCGCACATCGTTAAAACAACAATTACTATATTATAGCAGACAGTGTCAACGCACAACCCTGCTGAGGCATCTCAGATGAGAAGATCTGTTATCTTGGCTTTTTATCCTTGCAGCACCAAAGCAGAATTAATTTGAGGTAATTATTTTACATCTTCTGATACTGGAAAAATACCGAGGTCCGGACCTCGGGGACCTCAATGGTGGGTACGGCCCTGCTTGTGGAGCAACATTTACTACACACTATTAACAAGAAAACAAAAATATAATACTTCTGTATGTTTAAACTACTATTTATTTATTAAAATCAAATCGTATCAAAGTATCATCAAGTTTATGAGCACTGTTTTGCGTCATAATGTTTTTAATATATTTAAAATATATTAAAAACATTATGACGCAAAACATTTTTATGCATCTGTTTTGATTTTATATTATATATATATGCATGCATATATGCAAAGCACTTGGAATGACCATTTTAAAAGTGCTATATAAATAAACTTGCTTTATCTTTTTAAAAATCTGCTTCAAAAACAATAACTACAAAGCTCCAGTAGCAAAACATATGTTTATTACATCAGCATGCACTTGAATGGCCAAAAACACACAAGTATCTACATTCACAACACACCCAAGTACCTCAAAGAGAACATAAAGAGCTTAAAAGAGAAAAATGATCATTATTTGATCTGATATTTCACAATGTTTGTTTTATTTCTGTACTGTTTGTGCTTTCAGGTATTTTATTAGGTATTTTATTATCCAAATCTGGCACTCACTGAATTGCCTCCTCACATAAAAACGCTCCTAAAATGTACTGTATAATACACTTTTCACACTACTTCATGCTATAAGATGTACAGTACATTTATAATATGCATTTTACTTTATATTTGCATGTTTATTCGCATAACAGTATATCTACTACAATTAGGCCTTGCAGTGTTAGTATAAATGCGGGTCGTCCCCTCATGGGAGCCGCCATGTTGCGTTCACCCGAACGGACTATATTTTGCAGCTCAATCGATTTAATAAACACATATTTAAGAAAAACTTACCTCAAACTTTGTCTAAAAGTTTTTTCCAGAGATCTTCACCTGTCTACCCGAAGTAAAATCACACGGTTCCTCCAGCGCTGATGGGGGCGGTAGAGAGGCGACTGTAATGTAAACACAAACACCTGTGGCCTAAATCTAAACAGATTTTGATAAGTTAAGTATGTTATCCACAATATTCCGAATCAAATTAGACAAAGTTCGACCTTTTTAACGGGAGTTTGCCAATATATTGCATTTTTCAGATGCACGTGATCTCATCTGGTTGATTTCTGCGCGCACGTATGCAAATAGGCCTATCATATAGATGCTTTGGCAGTGTAAACTGTTGGAGAGTAAATGATATGATGTCCCCCCCTCGTGGTTACAACGACACCTGCACTTTCATGTTTTATATTACATACAAGTCCATTTGACTTTGAGTATATTTAAAATTAACATTACATTAAATAAATATAAGATATATAGTGTAAATAAAACATATGGTAAAATTATTATTATTATTATCATTTTTATTATTGACTTTTTTTGAAGGGACAGATTTGAAAGAATTACAAATACAGCCAGGGTACAATAGAATTTATATATATATATATATATATATATATATATATATATATATATATAATATTAAAGAAATAAAATCAAACTATAGAAATAAAGTTGTTTTACATTTTACAGCTTTCTTATTTTTCAAACATAAAATTGTTTTAGATATCGTTAAACTTCTGCTTTTAAAATTATTATTCTTATTTCCCCTATATTTCCATTTATTTAGCTATGCTAAATAGAATTATCTACTAGAAGTAGCAGATTAATTGTAAAAAATACATTCCTTGATGATAAAATCACAGGTGAAAAACCGAATGAAACATTTTCAAACCAGTTGACAGCTGGGCATGATGTGAGCCTTAATGAATGAACAAAAATTTGACCAAAAATAAGCTGAATGACAAAATAAATGAAAGCATGTTTCCGCATGTAAAGCACACAATGTATATCAATATCACAATTAAATATGTTTACAAGATAGAACGGTAATATTTAATAAATGAGTCTCTATTCGTGATTAAATATTTAAGTAGTTTATGATTGTTATTGTTGACGTATTTGTGCAGTCGAGGAAGCGTCGTGACGCGCGCTGACGTCACGCGTGCAGCGGAAGTGGAGGGCAGCTGATGTGCTTCGGTGTAAACAGACCGTCGAGCGTCGCGTGATGGGCTCAACCGGAGCGGCGCGAGCGGCGAAATGCGTGTTTCTGGCCGCTCTGTGCGGTGTGTGTCAGTCGCTGCAGGGCGGAATGCTCTTTCCCACAGAGTCTCCCTCCAGAGAAGTGAAAGACGCGAGCGGCCTGTGGAGATTCAGAGCGGATCTCTCTCCAGACCGGAACCGCGGCTTCGAGCAGGAGTGGTACAAGAGTCCGCTGGCGGAGGTCACGTGAGATCTGCTCGATTATAGGCAGAAAAGTCCAAAAGTCTGAAGTCGCTAGTCAGAGTGAATTAAATACTAATGTTTTCAGTATAAATTGTATTATCAGCACAATAACCTGTGTGAAAAGGCGAATTTGATAAGTTTCAAGTAGCATCTCATAGAAATAGTGCATTATTCGTTTTATTTCATACGTTTTCATTGTTTTAATGTTTTAGTCCTAACATTTCCAAAACAAAATCTCAGACCTTTGGACCTCACTGTATATGGAAATAAAAATAGGTAGTGAGATGCAGGGTTTTCAGTCTTTTAGATGCCACAGATCCCCATTTTAAAATTCAAAAGGCAGCTCTATATTTTAATCTTTAAAGACAAAAAAAAACCTGTGTAAAATATTATTTGGAAAATATTTAGTTTCTGTAATGCTACATTATTACTTTTGTTTTTTTACTGTACTGTTAGGGTTATGTGTCATATTATTTATTTACTAAAGCAACATAATATTATTTAAGAATTATAATAATAAAAAATGTTTTAATTTAGTTTAATCTGGTGTTTTATTATTTATTTTTATTTTCAATTTTTTTCTGATATTTTTCACAGACCTCTAACACTACATTTGTTTTCTGCTTACTATAGTACTGTACTGTTAGGATTATTTACCATATTATTATTTATTAAAATAATTTTGTATTATTTTAGTCATTTTTGAAAAAAAAAATTATAATTAAATTTAATTACTATTTAATTATTTTTAATTTTACACTTCTACATTTTTTCTAAGGACCCCACAACACACCATAACGTTACATTATTATGTTTATTTTCTACTTGCTATAATACTATACTGTTAACGGTTATATACCATATTATTTATTTATTAAAATATCATTTGAATTATTTCAAAATTGAAATAATTTTTTACATTTATTTTAATTAAGTTTATTTAGTTTAATCTCGTGTTTTACATTGTTTTTACACATTTTTTTCTCTAATATTTTCCATGGACCTGCTAACACTCCCATAATGTTACATTATTGCAGTATTATGTTTTCTACTTAATACTGTACTGTTAGGAGTATGTACCAAATTATAAGTTTATTAAAATAATTATTATTACTTTATTCATTTTTACATTTATTTTAATTCATTTATTTAGTCTTATTATTTATTTATGCACAATCTTTTGCATTCATTCCCTGTTCAGTTGTCTTCTTCTGCTCTTTTTGCACAATAAACAGCTGTGCAATATGTGTTTTGTAAGGTTTCTTGAGAAGAAACTTCCCCTTTATTAAGAAGAGAACCAAATGTTGTATTCCCGGAAACGGTGTCAGTTTTATTAGAGGCTGTTGTCAAAGTCAGCCAGCTTATATAATTGCATAATATTGCATATTAAACATGCAGTCGTTCATATTTTGCATTTTAAGTATGCTTATAGGTGTTTATTTTTGTGATTGTCTGATTTTTATTCCAGACGGGGCCTGTTATTGACATGCCGGTGCCGTCCAGCTACAATGACATCACACAAGACGCCAAAATCCGGGATTTCATTGGCTGGGTGTGGTATGAGAAGGACGTATGGGTGCCGTCGCGCTGGGTCCAGGACCGGGGAACGCGGATCGTGCTGCGAGTGGGAAGCGCTCACTATTACTCAGTGCTTGTAAGTCTGTGAGATTCAGATGGCTGTTTTTGACCCGTGATTAGTCTCAGGACTGACGCGTGGATCTGGGATGTCTCCATCTGGCAGTGGGTGAACGGGGTCAAGATGACCGAACACGTGGGCGGCCATCTCCCGTTTGAGGCGGACATCAGCGGCGTGCTGCGGCAGACGAGCGGGGGTCCCTGTCGAATCACCATCGCTGTGAACAACACTTTGACTCTAGAGACGCTTCCACCGGGAACCATCCAGTACATGAACGATCGCACCAGGTCAGATGTCAGACATCATCAGTGTGTCCATAAACCCCTTGAGATGCATCATCTCATTACACAAAAACATAACATAAAACAAACAACAACAACAATCAAAACAACAAGCCCTACTACAATATTAACACATGAAGTAATAACAGTTATATTTAAATAAATATATATTTCTATTTACCTAGCACATATAAATATAAACCTTCATATATCATCTAAAGAAGTTTCAAAACAAGAAAACATACCTTTTTTGAACATATAAAATGAAGTCAAAAATTGTACATTTAAAGGTAAATTATTCCAATCAGCTGGAGCCTTATACCTAAATGCCTTTTCCCCAAACACTTTCTTTACTAAAGGAGTGAAAAAATAATAATTTGCAGAAACAGTGTCTAAATGATATGAAGAAGAATATCAAATTTTGACACAAATAATTAGGATAATTAAAATGTATACATTTGAAAATAAATTGCAACCAGTGAATATGCCTTCTGATATTAAGTGGATACCATTTAAGTAAATCATACATAATACAGTGATGTGTATCATATCAATATAGTGCCCTAAAATCACTGAAAGTTAAAGGGGTCATATGATGTTGCTGAAAAGAACATTATTTTGTGTATTTGGTGTAATGCAATGTGTTTATGTGGTTTAAAGTTCAAAAAACACATTATTTTCCACATATAGTACTTTATTGTTGCTCCTCTAAGCCCCGCCTTTCTGAAACGCTTCGATTTTTACAAAGCTCATCGTTCTGAGAAGCGAGGCGTGCTCTGATTGG